>PVJX010005549.1:0-84549 GCA_004027295.1 Dolichotis patagonum | reverse complement strand
CCAAATTCCTTCTCAGGAAGTCTGTGCCTCTTGGCTTGGTTGTAGCTCCTCCTCTGTGACCATGAGATGGGCCTGATAATCACACACTGGGTTGCATAACTCTTATTATTCTGACCACAGTAGCCTGGTGTACAAAAGAGAACCCGTGTTTGGCATTTTCTGGTTCACATCAGCAGCTTCATCTGAGGACAACTGCAGATGTCCTTCTCCCAGCAGAGTGGTCCTGAAGGGAGGGTCTGCAGGGACAGCTGCAGAGCAGGAGTGCCTGCCCCCCGCCCTCCACATGCCCTTCTGCCTCCTTCCTCACCCAATGCTTGGTCTCTCTGGCTCTTTCCCCATGGTGGGGCCATGCACGGAAAAGAAGTGGGACCCAGTGAGTCCTGCTGCTTCCCAGAGGCCCTGGTGTCTCAGGAGGGCTGGGAGGCAGAGAGCAGCCCGGGCCTGCAAGCACTTAAAGGCGTGGCAGGTCCAGTGGGCCAGTGTGGTCCTCTCCCCATCTCCCTTGCTGCCTTCCCTGCCTGCCCTGCCTGTCCTACCTGGGTCCTGGCTTCCTCCCATAGTGGGGACCACATCCCAGCCACAGATGTCAAAGTGGCAAGGAGGAGGATGCAGCTTTGATCTGGGCAGAGGGAGGGCATTGCCAGGGCCAGAGGCAAGTTGGTGGCCAAGCTGGGTCTAGAGTCCTCCTGTCTCGGTTCACCACCTTGCACTCTTCTCACAAATCCTAACATGAAGTAGCCTCCTTAATTGAGCTGTGAGACTCTCGTGGACTCAGTTGCCCTGTGTAAACAAGAATGATCTGTCAGCCAGTAAATAGGCTGTATCCTAGTTGGCTCTGGCATTATAGAGAGGACGCTTCAAAGTGCCTTGTCTTCAGGTCTCGGAAGTGAACAGGGTTGGTGACCTAATGGATGTGTTCTGTCTCCTGAACGCTTCTGTCTTCTGCCGAGCACCCAGTGATCATTTACATGATTTGTCCCAAACACCTTTGGCTCTGGGTATCCAGAAGATTACAGATGCTCAGGAAGGAAGCGTCCTTAAACACGGTGCGGTCCAGTCAACTCAGTGCCCATAGGAGCGCGCGTGTGTTAGAGGCAGCGGCCTCTCCATAGTTTACCCTTCAGCTATGACTGCAGACCCTACTGAGGCCTGAAGGTCGCATAGTCACCTGGTTAGTGAAGCTGACTAGTTAACAGTTAACTGTGTAATTCAAGCCAGGCCGTTCACTATGCCATTTGAATTCGTCTGTTTGCCAGTTTCTGCCACAAGTTGCATATAGCAGGACTAGGTAACCACCGTCATCCAGCATCCAGACGGCCAGCTCTGCGGCGACCCCTCTACTCTGCAGCATATGCTAATGTTGTAGAACCAAAGGTGCCCCTGGGGTTACATCCACCTCCCACTGCCCAGCCCCAAGCAGCATCTCAGTGCTCAGGATGTGAACCCGGAAGCATCACACAGGGTGCAGAGAGAGGGGCTCAGAGACCTTACTGTGTTCGCAACGTCAGTCCCACCTGTTACAGACCTCGTTTGTCCCTTCCACATCCAGCTCCAGCTCTAGTTGACCTTAATGACATCCCTCGAACTGGGGAGACTGCGGCTCAGGGAAATGATCCAGCCTGGATCAAACAGCAATCTGACTCTGATTCCTATTCTTGTTTTTTATTTTTTGGTACCGGGGATCGAACTCATGCCATGCAGGAGCTTATGCCTCTGAGCTAAATCCCCGGCCCCTGGCTCTGATTCCTAACCCTGGTTCTGTTGCCTGAGCCTTAATCCAGACCAGGGACCACATGGACGAAGTCCCTGCTCCATCTCAGGGAAAAAGATCATCGACTTTTTCAGTTACACAAAAATGAAAAATAAATACCAGATGCTTGAAATCATAGTGTAGCACATCTTCCCAGGACCTAAATGTACATTCTAAGTGAAAACAAATCAAATTAGAAAATCCACAGGGCAAAAAGATGTTTTCAATGAAAACGCAGCCCCCCTTTCTCTCTCTCTCTCTCTCTCTCTTTCTTACACACACACAATATCTCATTGTTTCTTTTTCAGGGAGCAGCTGTGAAGGAAACTGGGGGAGGGGACAGACACAACATTCCATCTTTGTGTTTCATACAGAGCTGAGCTTTTAGGCCAGCCTTCCTGAACCACAGGGGGTGTGGCATGCGTGGCTACCAAACACCAAGGACCTGATGGCAGCTTATAAAATAACGTGGGAGAAGCTACTCACAGGCATCTCAATTTGAGTGACCCTGCATGTGGAGGCTGCCTTCCTCTTGATTTTGAAAAGGTAGGTACTGTAGTTCTGCTTTTCATTTATGGTCAGTGATAGAGCCCAGCATGGCTTCCCACTGCCCCTCTGCAGCCACGATATGGGACTCCCGCGGATGCAGGGCTTGTGCAGTAGCTTTACAAACGCAGTCTCGTTTTTCCTCGAACTAGCAAGGTAGATATTCTTAGGGCCACTTTTCAGAAGAGAAGACAGAGATTGGGTTATGCTAGACAACAGGCCCTCGATAAGGCCAAGCCTAATGCTGACTCACTCCCTCTGCTAAAAGAGACAAGGAGAAAATTTCCATGCCCCCGTACTGCACTATGTGAGCTTTCCAGGGGAGATCCAACAGTGCGTGACAGTAAAATCAGTCAAAACCGAAAGTGACTGGGTGAGTAGTACATTAAACAATAGAGCACGATGATATTTTTGTTGAAGCTAGGCATGGTGGCGCACCCCTGTAATTCCAGCACTAGGAAGGCTGAGGCAGGAAGATCACCACAATTCAAAGCCAGCCTGGGCTACAAAGTTAGTTCAAACCCAGCCTAAACTACATAGTAAGACTCTGTCTGAAAAGAACAAAAGAAGGAAAGAAAGAAAAGAAAAGGGTGGAGATGGAAGGAAGAAACAAATTTTTTGGTTTGTTTGTTTTGAGACAGGGTCCCACTACATAGCTCCACCTGGCTTTAAACTCACTGTGTAGCCCAGGCTGGCCTCAAACTCACAGTGCTCCTCCTGCCTCAGCCTCCTGAGTGCTGGGACTACAGGCATGCATCACTACTCCCAACCAAGAAAAGATACTTCATTGAAAAGATAGAATTGCAATTTGATTCTTTGGGTAAACGGTTTTTTAAAAGACATATTTACATGTGGAAACATATTTTATGTGTTTTATCTTATTATGTGAAACCTCAATGTTTTCTGCAATTCCTCATTATCCATGGTGACACCGAGGTGCTCTTGAGAGACTGGGACTGAATGTACCAGGCTTCACTATTGGCTAGGAAGTGACCTGGGCAAATCAACTTCACGGAGGACAAGGAGGATGTCACCGTAGGTGGCTTCCAAGTGGGACACTGTGGAACTCAGCACAGCAGCCCGCTGCCCACGGGGAGGCTCTGAGCCTTACCTACTCAGAGTGGACGTTCTGCAGCCTTAGGAGAGTAACTTTTAGATTTTCTCATACTCAATAATAATGATGCTTAAGTTACATATTTTTTAAAATGTAAACTTCTCCTTGGGGTAATCTTCCTAGAGGTAACAAAAAAAGATATGAAAATAGATATCATAGGCAATGCATATTTTACCCAAGGCCACACAGGG
Organism: Dolichotis patagonum; assembly: GCA_004027295.1. Classification (NCBI taxonomy): domain Eukaryota; kingdom Metazoa; phylum Chordata; class Mammalia; order Rodentia; family Caviidae; genus Dolichotis; species Dolichotis patagonum. The sequence goes on along the minus strand of PVJX010005549.1, from coordinate 80,948 downwards.
TGAGTAACGTGCTCAGTGAGGATAGGTTGAATCGGAACAGAAGGGGTGTAGAAAACATCAGGCATGGAACCAACCCTTCCTCCTGCAAGCAGTTTTAACCCCAGGAACAAAACTCCTGCAACTTAGAGTCATCCTTGGAAGAGGAGAAACCAAGAGCGATTAACCTGGTTCTTGAAAGCCTCCTACCAAGCAAAAGAGCATGTTTCAGCCAACCGAACAATTTTTGTAATGAGACATTTGTCAGAGTGAGACCTGGGACTGATTTTTGTTGTCACTTCTGGGTGGTGAAGGAGACTCATTGGTCACAGAGGCGATATTTAGCTAAAGGTGCAGGGGTGGAGTAAGGGTTCCAGCAGACAGCTGGAGATGGGCCCAGGCCTAGCAGTGCCCCTTGGTGAGCCTCAGTTCCCTCATCTGCCTAACTGTGGGGGTGGGGAAAGACCGGAAGGGATGTCTTTTAAGGTCCTGTGTATTGGGGAACTCTGTAGAATGTCCATACCATGTGCTACCCTTTAGGGTCCAACACTCTCTGCAAGCCCTAGGTTGGCAATATTTGGGTAGAGCTCCTGGGGTTCCAAGAATTTTCTCTTGAAAAATGAATGCAAAGTTTTGTAGCATTTGGCTGGATTTCTGAAAACCTTCTCCTCTAGGAGGTTAAGAGACAGATGCTGTTTACATGGCGGTGGAAGTTGGTGGGAAATGGAACCCTAGGGAGTAAGGAAGGTGTCATGAACAGGAGGAGCCCAAGAGGAACCTCTGGGCCACCCAGGGCCACCCCTCCCACAGCCCCCAGCTTTCCCTCATTATATAACTGTTCCCATGAAATCCAGGCAACAAAGCCTCCCAGGAAAGCTATTGATTATTAAAGTTATTTGGAGGCTCAGAAGCTCGTAATAGTGTGGTTATAACTACTCCTGTTATGACACATTCTCTTAAATGCTCAGATCTGAGAACATTTTGCTTGCTTTGACTCAGCCCTCTTCATCACAGGGAAAGGGGCTGAGAGCTGGAAATAGCTCATGTGCAGCAACAGGCAAGAGTCACAAGGAAAGGAACAGGCCTAAGGCAAGTCAGAGGAGGAGGCAGGGAGGGACAAAGACACCCCTAACCTGCAAGTTGCTGCTTCCAGAGGACCCCTTGGGAGAAATGCACATTGTATAGTTACACGACAGCTGACTGTTCTATCATTTGTGGTTAAAGGTGCCTTCATCTATGGAAAATACCCTCAATATAATATTTTTTGAAATTCAGAACCGGGCACAGCGGTGCAAGCGCTTGAGAGGCCGAGAAGGGAGGAACACAAGTTTAAATCCTACTTGGGCAACTTAATGGGGCCTTGTCTCAGCATAAGAACTATAAAGATCCGGCAATGTAGCTCAGTGATAGAGCCCCCTGCCCCACACTGGGTTCAATCCCTTGTATGGAGTGGGGAGAGGAATTCAGGAAATACCATCCTATTTGTGCTTTTCATAACAATAATTAGCATTTATTGAGCATGAACTCTGTGTCACATGCTTCCCTGGGAACTTTGTCTACATTATCTCTTTTAATTCTCATCAACATTCATGAGATAAGCATGATTATTATTCCTGCTTTATTGGTAAAGGAACTTGGGTATACCTTACACACAGTTGTTCCTGGTACATGGCCCAGCCAGAATTCAGACTTGTCGAGGCAACCCTGTGGTCCCTGGCACAGTGCCTGTTAAGGTTTCCAAGCCACCACATCCTTAGCACAGCCCAGCACGATGGGCAGGAGTGGGGTGTGTGGGAACCAAGAGACAGTTCCCTTATGCGTTCACGGGGAGCTGAATGTTATGCTTGGTTTGGTTTTGGTTTTTTCTTTCATAGACTGCTGGAAGGCTCAGTGTCCCCATTTATCTATCTCCCCAAGACACAGATGGGCACGCACGCATGCACACATGCACACAGTTTCTATTCATTCAAGAAGAATCCACTGAGCCTGGCACTTTGCTGTCCTGGGATGACTCATGAGGATATCAAGTGAGGACAGAGACTGCAGAGTGCAAGGCTTACACTGCAGAGACAGTCAGACAGGTGTCCCCGGGATGGGGCGGGCTCCGGACTCAGGACACAGGAACTTTCCCTGATGCCTGTCAATTGTGCATCTTCTGAAGGCCCAGAAAGTTTCAGCTCTTCGTTTCCCCAACTCCAGGCTCCTTCTGCAGCTGCCCAGCCTCAGGATGGTGACGACGCTGTTGCTGCTTTCCACGTTGGCAGGCCTTGTTGCAAAGGCTGAGGGACAAGCATTCCATTTTGGGAAGTGCCCAAACCCCCCGGTGCAGGAGAATTTTGACGTGAACAAGGTATGGTAAAGGCTGACCTCCTGGTGTGTCCTGTGTCTTGTTCAAATAAGTATCCCATTCTAGGTCTGGATTTTTGTTGTTTGTTTTTTTTTGGAATAGGGGCTTACTATGTAGTTCAGGCTGGCCTGGAACTCACTAGGTAGCCCTGGCTAGCCTCAAAGTTCCATCTATCCTCCTGCCTCAGCCTCCCTAGTTCTAGGATTACCGATGGGCACCACTACACCTGGCTCTGAGCCCCATTTTATTATCTTATTTTAACCTCCATGTCGAGCATTTGGAAAGGTACCTACTTACTTGGGTTTCCCCAAAGCAGATTCTGAGGCCAGAACAGGGTGGGGAGTGGGACAGGCAGTTTAGGCTGAAGATTCCAAAAGCACAAGAGGCCACGTGGGAAACTGAGCCCCAAAAGGCAGCGAAGTGATAAAGGGTGAACAGAGAGGCTCAATCCTGGTGGTGATGCTCTGCAAAGATGTACAGAATGCACCTCAACTTACCCTGGGTGGATGCCAGCAGGCCAGGGCCGGGGACTGCCTGGAGTCAGCCAAGCCCTCTGAGAGAGGAGAGACGGGGTTTCAGGGGAAGGTGTGTGTGGGAATTCCCACTGCAGGAGAGAACGCGGACATGTGGGCAGGGGGACAATAACTGGGGCTGCTACAGTAGTATTAGCCCATTCTGCAGAATGTCCCCCACTCCAGGTGATACGGCTAACAAATATAAGTAGGGTGCAAAAATGAGTTTTCCCTACAATGCAAGATACACCTTGGGTTACTCCAGCCCTAAGAAAGGCCAGAAACCAGCACAGTGTGGTGCACGCCTGTCATCCCAGCACCTAGGAGGCTGAGGCAGCAAGATCCCTGTGAGTTCAGGGCCAGCCTGGGCCACATGGTGAGTTCAACGCCAGCCTGAACTACATAAGGAGACCCTGTCTCAGACAGGTAGATTAATGATAGACAGACAGACAGACAGCTCCCCCATGAATTGCCTTTCTTCCCAGGATGGGAGCAGAAGGAGCAGCAGAAAAGATCCAGAGAATTTGAGTTCCATTTTAATTTTGGGGTATCTCCTAGACATTTTGGGCATTACACTTGATCTATATTTACAAAAACCCTTTGAGAACTAAAATTGAATTTTTAAAATACAAGTTTTATTGTATGAGTTTTATTGTATTAGTTCATATACCATACCACTAACTTTATTTATTTATTTTTGGACCAGAAATTGAACCGGGGTCTCACGCTTGCTAGGCAAGCGCTGTCCCACTGAGCTACATCCCAGCCTGACCCCTGACTCTAAAGCGGCTCTTGCTTTTAGTCATTTTTAGTATATTCCCCATTGTGCAACCATATTACAATCAATTTCAGAACGTTTTCATCCCATCTATAGTCACTCTCCCACCCTCTGACCCTTCCGGCCCCAGGCAGCCAACACTCTGCTTCCTGTCTCTATGAATCCACCTACTCTGGACGTTGCATAGAAATAGAATCACAAAATAGTAGTTTTTGTGACTTCAGCTTATGTTTTCACGGCTCACCCACCTTGTGGCCTGTATCAGTGCCCATTCCTTTTTATTGCCAAATGATATTCTACTGCACGGATTATGCCACATTTTATCCATTCACATTTGCATTATTTCTACTTTTTTTTACTATTAGGAATCATTCTGCTATGAATATTCGTGGTCAAGGAGTTTTAGGGGCAGGGAGATCTTCATTTTTGGTTCCCTCTGTCATAATCAGGACAGAATTGCTGATGCGGTAACCTCATGTTTAAGTTTTTGAGGAATTATTATTGTACTATTTTTCAAAAAATATGCACCACTTTACATTCTCACCAGCTGCATGTAATTCTGATTTCTTGGTATCTTTACAAATATTTATTGTTGTTCTTTTGACTATGGTCATTTTAGTGATGTGGTATCTCATTGTGGTTCTGACTATATTTCCTTAATGACTAGTGAATTTGAATATCTTTGTATACACTTATTAGCTATTTGTGTATACTTATTAGCATCTCCTTTGTATATCTTATACTCAAGATCTTTGCTCATTTTTTTGATGCCAAACATTTATTTGCTAAGGTGACAGCCCGTTGATTAAATATTTTCTACATGATTCTACGTGGAATTCCAGGAAAAGTAGGCAATGGTTTAACCCATTTTAAAATTGAGTTATTTATATTTTCAGTATTGAGATATGAGTCCTTCCTGTATTCTAACTATATGTCCCTCATCAGATATGTGACTTAGGAATACATTCTGTGGAATTTTTCATTTTATTGACTTGCCCTTTCAAACAAAAAGTTCTTAACATAGATGGACACAATGACACAGGCTTGTAATCCCAGCTACTACCAAGCTGAGGCAGGAGGATCGAAAGGTCAAGCCCAGCTGGGGCAACTTAGTAAGATGCTGTCTCACAAAAGCAAAATAAAAAGGGATGAGGATGTAGCTCAATGGTGGAGTGCTTGCCTACATGTGTGAGGCCCTGGTCACTCACACACACACACACACACACACACACACACACACACACACACAGTTTTTCTTATTGATGAAATCTGGTTCATCTACTTTTTTCTTGGGTTGCTTATGCTCTTGCTATCATCCCCCCTGCAAAAAAAGTCACTGCCTAATGCAACATCATAAAAATTTACTCGTAGATTTCTAAGAGCTTTACAGTTTGTGTTCTTACATTTAAATCTTTGATCCATTTTAGGTTAAAATTTGTATACTGTAAAAATACTGTAAAATTTGTATATTTTGAAATTCTCTAGCCAGATATGAGCATTTTTTTTATATATGTTGAAGAGAAATCCGAGACTATTTTAGAGGTAAAGATCCACCTTCATTCCTTTGCATGTGGATGTTCCTTTGTCCCAGCACTATGTGTTGAAAAGACTATTAGTTTCCCTATTGAGTAGTGTTAATATCCTTATTAAAATCAGTTGACCACATATGTGAGGGTTTATCTCTGGGTTCTCAATTCTGTGGTATTGATCTATATGTCTACACTTAGACTAGCATCAGACTTGATTACTGTAGCACTAAAATAAGTTTTGAAATCAGAATATATGAGTCTTCCAACTTTATTCTATGTCCTTTGCATTTCCATGTGAATTTTAGTGTCATCTTGTCAATTTCTACAGAGGAACCAGTTGCAATTTTGACAGAGATTATATTAACCTAAGGAACAATTTGGGGGAATATTGCTTTCTTAACAGTATTGTCTTCCAATTCATGAACATAGGCTATTTTTCCATTTGCTGAAGTCTTCATTAATTGATTTTAACATTATAGAGTTTTCAGAGTATAAGCTTTGCATTTTTAGTTAAATTTATTCATAAATATTTTGTTCTTTTGATGCTATTGTCAATAGATGTTTAAAATTCCATTTTGAGATTGTTCATTGCCAGTATATGAACACACTTGGTTCTCATACACTGATCTGTTAGCCTTGCCAGACTCGTTAGGTTGATTTTTTTTTTTTTTTTTAGATTCCTTAGGATTTTTCCACCTACAAGAATATAACATCCCTAAGTAGAGATAGCTCTACTTCCTCCTTTCTTGGATTCTTTTTAAACATTGACCTCTTCTTATATAGATAAATTATGACCCAAAAAGGTTAAGAGGGTTTCACAGTTATATGAGACCAAGAAAAAACATAACATGTAACTCAGCCTCTCACTTCTGAATCTCCTCTTTTCTGGGAAATCATGCTTCCTTTATTTTAACAGTGGAGAATGAAAGTCACTCGAACAAGAGAACAATAATTTTAAATCTGCTACAAAATAGAGCTCTTTTTGAAGATGTCTGGGAATCCAGTTGGCCTTATTCATTGGTTCCTTAAATAGAGGTTAAATTCGGTAGTGTCAGTTCAAAGTGGTGCCTTAATAAAGAAGTAGGACATTTTTGGCGGTGAGTGTGGGCCTCTCTCCTGCACAGAGCCATGCGACTGAAGCAACACTGCCCTCTGTTTGCAGCTCATTCTCCACTCCTGTTCTGACTCCTTGAAGGTACATGAGTCTCTTTAGCCTCGCTCTGTTGAGTAATACATTTCTAAATTTCTAAAATAATTTTAATTAAGTTTTTTGACTAATATGCTCATAGTTCAAAATTCTGAAAGTGCCAAAGAGGGCTGGAATTGGTGCTAGAGTTCCTGCCTAGCATGCATGAGGTCCTGGGTTCAATTCCCAGCACTGTGAAGTAAAATAATAAAATATAAAATAAAATAAACACTAAAGAGAAAAAAGGCATAGTGATGCATGCCTATAATCCCAGCACTCAGGAAGCTGAGGCAAGAGGATTGTTGCAAGTTTGAGCCTAGCCTGGGCTACAAAGTGAGCTCAAGGCCAGTCTGAACTGCATAGCGAGACCCTGTTTCAAAAAGCCCTCCCCCCAAAAAGCAAAAGAGCATACAATGAAAAGTTTTCCTTCTAGCTTTGTATACTTCCATTTCTCACCCCAGAACCAACCTATAAAAACAATGTATTGCATGTCTTTTGGAGACAAGGCATATGTGTACAAACAACTACAAATTCAACTGTGGTAGACAGAATAATAGTTTTCCATAGTGTCCATGCATGAATCTCTGGAGGTTGTGACTATGTTGCTCTACATGGAAAAGGGGATTTTGCAAAAGTAACCAAATAATGGGCCTTGAGATGTCCAGAGTAGCCTGGGTAGCCAGATGGACCAATCTACTCACATAAGTGATCTTAAACACAGAGAGCTCTTCTGAGCTATGCTAGAGAGATTTGATAAAAGGGATAAATTGGAGAGATACATTATGAAGACAGTTTTTCCAGCTTTTGATGACTTTAACAAAAAAAGGAAGGGGGTCCCCAGCCAAGGAATGCTCTGTAACTTGGAAAAGGCAAGGAAACTGATTCTCCCTGAAGCCTCCAGAAAGGAACAGAGCCAACATCCCAGCATTAGTCAGTGAGCCTTGGGGCAGACTTCTGGCTTACAGAAGTAAAGATAATAAATGTGTGCTGCTCTAAGCTTGTGGAGATTTATTACACAGCATTTTCTTATGATTATTATTACAGCAGCAACTGAAATTCAATACAATAAGCTTTTCTCCCATTTTTAGATCTAACAGAGGTCTAATAGAGACACCATTCTGTACCTGGCTTTTTTTTTTTTCATTGTATCTTTGAAGTAATTGTATGTCGCTCTTTTTAGAGAAGATTTCTAAATTCCATTGAGTGAATTCACCATCATTTATTTAGTGCTCATTTAGACTGATTGCTGTCTTTTACTGTTACAAACAGTATTGCAATAAACAGCCTTGCACATGCATCATTGTGTACATCAGGAGATGCGTTGGCAGAAGTGAAACTGTTAGGACCAAAGAGCACAGGTGTTTTTAGTGCTGTCAGATTTTACCAAGCTGCCTGCATGGAGGTTATAAATTGGTACAGTGCATGCAAGGCGCATGTGGCAGTGCAAAGGTGTCTGTCCCCTGCCTTCATGGCCACAGTGGCAGCTTCTTAAAGTTGATCCCACGCACTCAAAGATAAATGTCCTCTCCAGCCTGCACACCTGCTGAAAGTGGTGCTGAAATGTGACCCTGACTGGGGTCACATGAGGAAAGTTCCACCAAGCTGAATCCCCTAACACTGCCACCTGAGTTCGCTCCAAACTCAAAGATACCTGGTAGGCTTCCAAAATGTTTGAGATAAAAGATACTTTTCATCATGCAGACACATCTCTTCCTTTTGGAGTCTAGAATTTCACACAGATTTTGGCTGAACAGGCCCCTGAGAATGTGTCTAAATAAGGTGCCCTTTAGGCGTAGAATGCAGCATTCAGCGGGTGCCCACGCCTGCGATTCGCTGATACTCGCTGGAATCGTGCGGTGCTGGGTTGCCTCAGAGAACAATGCGGCCCATTCTGCTGGTTTCCCCAGGAAAGGGCTCTGCCTCCGAAAGACACAATAGGGAGAAGAATAGGGAAGAGTTCTCAGGTCCCCAGAGGGCCACAGGATTTTGCTCTTTTATTGTCATCTCTGCAGTATCTTGGAAGATGGTATGAAATTGAGAAGATCCCTGTGAGCTTCGAGAAAGGAAACTGTATCCAGGCCAACTACTCGCTAAAGGAAAACGGAAACGTCAAAGTGCTCAATCAGGAGTTGAGGTGAGGTACTGTGCCCGTCTGGAGCCCGGCTGCAGTGCTGCCCTGGAGTGACTGGGAACTCATGAGGTAGGAGTTGGGGAGGAAGTGGCTGTCACCGAAGCCAGGTGGGGACAGGACCACAAGGCATGCATTCATTTCCTTTGCCACTTGTTGGGCATCTCCTGGATGCCAGACCCTGGGAGAGGCACCAGGAACCCATAGGGCTCCTGCTCTCACTGCAAAACAGAGACAGCAAGACATCAGGACCACCCTGTCTGATCCCCAGACAGAGAGAAGCTTCTCTGTCTCCTCACAGAGGGCGATGGTTTTTCCCATTTCCAGGCAGTTTTACCTAAACTCTTCCTGAACAAGAGTCAAATACCTATAACACACACACATTCCCTAGGTTGTGTAAACAGAATATCCTACAGAAGTGTACATTGCTATCATGGAGGGCTTCTTACACTGACACTTGTTGCAAAGATTTACATTTTGGAAAGCAAATATAAACTTAAAACATGCCCTAGGGAAAAGTCTTCCTACCCATCTTCCATCAACAAAGATAACTGCACCAGCAAACATGCCCAGGCATTTCTTATGTGCAAGGCATTATTCTCTACCTGGATAGACATGTAACATGTGGGTATATATGTGTCTGTATTAATATATGTACATGAATATGTATTCATTTAATTTCCCTAACAACCCTAAAATAGAGGCTTTTATAAACCTTATTTTTGAGACTGTCTTGGGGGGGTACTGGGAATCAAACTCAGGGCCTTGTGCTTGCCGGCAGGCACTTATGCCACTGAACTATATCCCCAGCCCCCTTAAACCTCATTTTTATGAATGAAAAAATTTAGGTACAGAGAGGTAACCTGTTCAAGGATCACACAGCTAATGGTTCTGCAAGTTCCAGTTCAAGATCAATATTCTTTGGGTCTCTGGTGACAGTGGCCTCACAGTGGGAGTATGTAATGGAGAAAATCAACTTGGGAGCCAGGAAGTAGTAGAGAGACAGGAAGAGGCCAGGGATCCACAGTTCACTTCAAGGGCACACTTGAGGTGACTTAAGGACATCTGAAGTTTCCACCCCTTCCCAACAGCATCACCCTGGAAACCAAGTCTTTAACACACTGACCTTTAAGGGGACAAACCAGAGCAGGCCCCAAAGTTGCAACTGCCTCATTTCAAATATTTTGTCCCATTCTAAGACCAGGAGCCAACAATACGGTCCCCAAATCCACGAGGATCCCCACTTCTCCTTTGGAACTGGCCCAGAGTCCAGTTTAACCATATGCCGGGTTAAGTTGCTCTGCCTCTAGGATTGTACCTGTTTGATACACAGAGCATATGAACAAAAGTTGGTTAATTCTGGAAAATGGTACAGTTTCTCCCTCCCAGGAGGACTGCGGAATAAGTAGAAGATGAGGCAGTGGTTCCAAGTAACAAAATGCTCAGCCAGGGTCGGAGAACTTGCATGCCCAGACACCTGGGGCAGCACTGGAAGGTGAAGAAGACCTCAGGCTCTTGAGTTCAACTGCCTGGGTTCCAGTCCTGATTCTGCTGTTCAGTGTGTTATTGTAGGTCAGTTAGGATCGTTCTGTAGGCAGCAATAACAGGGCCACCCCTATGGGGCTGGCTGATCATTCAGTGAGGTAAGGCATGTAAAGCTCTTAGAACACTATTGGGCATGTAGTAATCATTTACCAGATAAGACTTTCCGTGGTTAACCTGCTGCCACCCTTGAAAACAGAAAAGCATTTCCCCAGGAACAAGTTGTGAGTTTATGATCAGAGCCTGGCATTTTGAAAACTATACTAGAACAAACTGCAAATGATGGTGAAGGGGGAGTGAACTGGGAAGAGCCTGGTTCAATGCTTTGTATGCAGATGGAAACAGACCGTGTCCCCAGCTGCCTAACCGCCAGGTGAGAGATTAGGGATCTGTCAGCAGCCCTCTAAGGTGACAAAGAGATAATACATGTGGGAGTATCCAGTGCATTTCCCAGCCTCCCTTACCTTTCATTTATTATCTTGTTTCTAGGACATCGAACACCACTAACCACAGCACTGACTTACAGACCTTCATACACACACAATTGCTCTAATTTTAATTCCACCTGCCCTCTTAAATACTGGTTGACTGGCAGCTCCTCTGTAGGCTCTCTAGGAGGAGCCACCCCCCAAGCCTGAGCACCCTCCCTTCTCTGTCCCCAGCTTCACAGGGTCATTGAGTGTTAGCCAGAAATGAGACAGATCCTTTCAAAAGGATGCAGGCATCCCACTCCAAGAGATGTGTCACCACTGTGTATTCTGCTATGAAAGAAATGACACTGCCAATTATATGTGTCAGGTGACATTTCTTCATATTTAATGTCACTGATGTCTGGGCTCACCCAGGTATCACCAAGGCAAGGTCAGTGTGTGCTCGCTGCCTGCTTTTCGGTGGCCTATGTGAAATTTCAGATGCCTGATGCCCTGAAAAGGGTCTCAGCACTCTGGGCTCTTGTGGGACAGATGATGTCATAAGGGGGAAAAGCTTGTGGCACTCCCAGCTCCTACCCTGTTTTGCATTATTTTCAGTGACCGAATTCCGCTTTATTTGTTTGTTTTTGTGTGTCCCTTTGTTTTTCCTTTGCTTTTACTTCCTCTCTTTAGAGCCTGGGAATGGGACAAGCTTTCCAGGCCTTTGCTTGACAATCCAAACAATGAATGTTGAAAGGCAAGGGCCTACCAGATCTCTGATACCAGAGCATTCTAATGTCACTCAATTCCTCCACTAGGTTTCAATTACAGAGAAAAGCACAGGAAATGGAACTAAGATTGAGCACCAGAAGTCACCATGTTGGCCACTACCATCCTTAATGGCCCAAATCTTGCCTTTTATTGATTATTGGTTTTCAGTGAGTTGTTGGTTTCTTTGTTTTGTTTTTCACTTAATACAGACCCGATGGAACCGTGAATCAAATTGAAGGTGAAGCCACTCAGAGCAACATCACAGAGCCCGCCAAACTAGGAGTTAAGTTTTTCCAGTGTAAGTAGTGGCTTTTCTCAGGAAGTTTCAGGAACAGGGACTATGCAGATGGAAGGCGAGAGTCATGGGGTACCCTGTCACATCTGCGTGTCATCCATAAGGACTCAACACACAGTTGTTGAACACACACCATGTGCCACCGGGCACTGAGATGCAGTGATGGGCAACACAGGGTTGGCCTTGACCTTACGGAACATGTGTCATGCTGGACACTGACCAGCAGCCAGGAGATTTCCTGTAAACTATTGTCAGTGTGCAGTGAGGGGAAACATTCAGGCAGGAGCAGTAAGAGACCCAAGCCAGTCTTACTTCCTAGGGAAAACCGAGGCCCCCAAATGAGTAGCAGTATCAAAACAACTAGCATGAGCAGAAGCTTGAAGGCAAGAGATGACAGGAGTGAAGGCCAGTCTGAGTCCTGCGTCTGCCACTTTCTAGTCGTTGTTGGGACTCTGAGAAGTATTTAACCACAGGCATCTGCCCGTTTAGTTTTGAACTAAACAGAATAGATACAGCAGGCAGGGAAAACATGCGATATAAATTTTACAGCTGCTATAGACACACTGGAGAATTTGGTTCAGGTCCATGAGGCTTTGTAATGTTGACAGCATCCTGAGACCCCTTCTCTCGGCTGCAGGGGAGACACTGAAGTCACCAGCTGTCACCCTTAGAGTCCTCACCTGTGCTGTCTTCCCTCCCCCTGGAATCCCCCGTGTGAGGCAGGAAGGAAGTTCTTGTTTATAAACCAAGAAAGGAACGTGGGGGAGGAAATAACTCTTCCACACATACAGTAATGAGCAAATAACGTACAAACCAGGGGTGACCACCCTGGGTCATGACGATAAACCTAGTAGGACATATCTGCAAACTGTTCGGGGCTTTTGTCACACTAGTGGTTCTTGTCACTCTTACAAAGAAGAGTTACACAGAGGCTGACATGGAGGAAGGCTGGGTGGCATGGGCAGGCACAGGTCTAATCAAAGGCAGAGTCTCCAAACTCTCAAATGAGATTTTCCCATGACATGAATGCAAAAGGGACAGTGACGGATGTGAAGGTTAAATACCTTCTGCTCAGTCCGAATAAGGAAGCTTACGGCAGGGGCTAAAAGAAAGGCAGAAGCTGCTTGTTGGGGAAGCCAAGGAAGAGGAAGGAGGTTTGTTGTGGTCCAAGGGTTCTGATGTTGCTGCTAGGATCTTGCAGGCTTTATAGGAGACTGTGGGAAAGCATGGATGCTCCAAGCAGAACAAAAGGCATTGGAGATGCCTGGGTAAAGCAGCCTAGAGCAGGAGAGGGTATGTGGGATGTAGGGCAGGGCTAAGGAGGCCCTTGAATGCATGCTAGAGAGTTTGTATTGCAGCCAGCCTGAACTGCATAGTGAAATACTTACTCAAAAAGACACACACACACAAAACTAAAGTACAAAAAGGGTTTAGGGGTATAGCTCAGTGTGAAGGCCCTGGGTTCACTCCCCACTTCTGCAAAAAAAAAAACAAACAGAATGCAACCCCTGGGTCCTAGAGACCCATCTCTCCTGCTCTGGTCCAACCTCACGCTGCCTTCCTCTGGTTCTCAGTGATGCCAGCAGCACCATACTGGGTCCTGGCCACCGACTATGACAACTATGCCCTCGTCTACTCCTGTACCAACATCATCTGGCTTTTCCACGTCGACCACATTTGGATCTTGGGAAGAAACCGTTATCTGCCCCAAGAAACAGTGACCTACCTAAAAGATATCCTGACTTCTAACAACATCGACATCGAGAAAATGACAGTCACAGATCAGGCAAACTGCCCCGACTTCCTGTAAGGAGGCTCTGGAGCACGGATGCTACCACCCCCTGTCACTTCCTCTGCTTTGCTTGCCCTGGCCCACCTGCACCTCACAAAGACACAGAACCACCCATGGCGACAGCTGCAAACACAGGCAGGGAAGTTCACAGAAGCCACTGGAGGAGAACTCGAGGAAAGCTGCCTAGACACTTAGCCTCTGCTCACCCTGCCACCTCGCCATCAATAATAAACATGTTGCTGACCCTCTGCGCCTCAGTGGACTCTGAATCGGGGTGGCGATGATGTTAGCTTTCTGCCACTCTGACAAAATAGCTAAGGTAAACAACTTGATAGGAGGAAAGGTTCAAACTAGGCTCCACTCCCACCCCCTCCCAGCTGCCCATTAAGCTGTGTAAGCATCAGTTAGTTTATTGACGAAGAAGTGGGAGCTTTCATGGCCCAAATACCCCCGAATGCCTCACTTCTGGACATTGCTGCCCTGCCTTCAACACAAGAGCTTTTAGGGGACATATCAGATCCAAACCGTAACAATTACAGGGTTTTTTGTTTGTTTTTTTCATTCATCATCATTATTATTATTAGTGATGTATTCTTAGATATCCTTCAACATTTACATGGAGGAAAAGCTAAGCTTGGAGCTGCCCTGGTTTAGAGGCCACACTCCCGCTCTGGAAGGGAAGCTGATGGCACAGGCACACGCTGCTGACCTGAACCCAGGTGTCCCCGTTCTGCAGGAGATGCTCATCCAGGGGTGGTGCTGGGGGTTCCCAAGTTTACTGTGCAGTCTCCTTTTACTCTCATCAGGAAACCCCAAGGGTCAGGCTGAGGAGCGACCATCCTGGGCTCTGTGTGAAGAGGAGGGGGATCTACGCAGGGGAAGATACTGAGGACTATTTTTAAAGAAGATTAGTTTTTCCTGGCAAATGTGAGGCCCCGAGTTTGATTTCCAGTACCAAAAAAATTATTTTTGCATGTGTCTTTCATTCAGTTGCTATTTTCTGAGGCCCAACTGCATTCCAGAAATTGAAAAAGACAGGCTGTTTGTCCTCCCCCAAAAGCTTACAATCTAGCAAGGGAGACAAGCAAATCAAGAAGTCATTACAACCCGAGGTGAGGACCCAAAGGCAGCAGCTTTGAGGGGTGCTGCCCCGCCAGACACACAGCGGCCCGCTTCCTTCTCTGGCCCACCTTCCGCTGAACTTTTACACCTTGTGACTTTTAAAATCAGAAACCCTCAGAACTATCACCCTACAATTTCACATAGCTCACATCAATTTTATAATCCACTAACATTTGGGGAAATGAGTAGAAAATTAAGCCCATTGATTTAACTGTTTGCTTTTTAAAAACAGGACTATAAAGTATCATTTTCCTTGAATATTCAAAACTTTTTAATGCTTTATGTTAAAAGTCACCAAAAATCTTACTACATACAATTTTTGTTTAAATAAATATAAACTTGAAACACAACTTCCAGTTTGAAGTCCCAAAAGGCTGAAATCTGCTGGGGGAGGTGAGGAGGGGGAGAAGCTGGAAGCCTCTTGCAGGTTTTCTGGCTGTTGGGCCCTGTGCTTTACCACACGGCCAGTGCGTGGTAGGCACTCAGCTCCTCTTACAAAGAGGTTATTCCATGATGTTGAGCTGCCATCTGTCTTTTACCTCATTGCACAAAATAAGTTGGGATTTCATTCTTCCTAACGGCTGCCTGGTAACATCTAAGACAAGGCAATGCACTTGTTTGGTGCCTTGCCCCATACAGACTCAATTATTTCTGAATTACTGAATGGGTGGGCAAAGGGATGGGTTTGAGTTTTTTGGTGAAGAAGTGAAAGGAAACTACGAAGCCGATAGCAGGCAAAACTAAGCTTGAGGAAAAACGTTGGTGACTCCAGAGAGCAACAGGTGGGTACAACGTGTCCAGAGGAAACACAGGGAGTGGGGAAAGAAAATTCAGAAGGGAGAGGAAGAGAAGAGAAATGGGGAGTAAACAGCAAAATGGAGACAACAGTTCATGATAAATCCCACAACCCCACCATTCTTTCCTACAGTCATCAACATGTCACCAGCCTCAGTTCAGCTCTCACCCCCTGCCCCCCATTCAAATGTGTTTCAAAACAAATCCCAGATAGCACATCCTATTACTTAGCGAGGAGCAATTTTAGGCACTTTAAAAAAAATGCATGTTCTTAAAGTGCTTGGAGGACATAATCTCTATGTAAGTTTAAAAATATCTCCACATAATCTAAATAAAAATGAATATGTGCAAAAACATTCATCATATTTTTGTGGGTAGTAGCCCTAACTGAAAGGAGTTAACTAAAACTAGCAGCGGTGGAATCAGAGAAATGGGGTCATTAATTATGGAACAGCCACTTGATGTCATGTCACACATTCATTAAAATGTAAGAAGTGATGTCGGGCCTTGTGGTGCTTGCCTGTAATTCCAGCACTCAGAGGGCTGAGGCAGGAGGATTACTATGAGTTGGAGACCAGCCTTGTCTGCCTAGTGAGTTCCAAGTCAGCCTGCACCACATGGTGAGACCTTGTCTCAAAAACAAACAAATTGGGAGGGTGAGAAGCCACCCAAGAGTTGGTGCCTGCTCATCCTCACTCACTGCTGGGAAAGCCCCTGCTGGGGGACTTTGCTACCCCACAAAGCTTGAGTCTGGACAGTGTGCTTCTGAGGGAATATGACCACCTCCACCTAGGCAGACCAGAGACCACTGTAAACCTCTTCTATCCCACTGTGATTTTACATCTGCTAGAGACGTATAATAAGGCCCAGAAACCATGGTTACACCCTCTAATTCCCATCGTCCTTCAGCCCCACTCTTGACAGGGAACCACCACTTCCTCTACCTTCTCAAACCTTGTCCCTGGTAGGTAACCTCAGCTCCTTTTCACTGAACTCTGCCCCTTGAAAGTTCCTTCTTGGCCGGGGATTTAGCTCAGTGGCTTAAGCGCCTGCCTGGCAAGCGCAAGGTCATGAGTTCGATTCCCAGTACCAAAAAAAAAAAAAAAAAGGCCCTTCTTGACTTTCATAGCTCCTTCTTCATGCTCGTGACCCTATAAAAGCCCTTATAGCCTGTACAAGAGTTATTGGTCTGGCCTAAGCCCAGGGAAGTCCCTGTCTGGTTTGTTCTGAAATAAAGTTGTCTCATTGAGCTTGCACTTTGGTTTTTTCCCCCTTGTTTCCTAACAGTTTCTGCCTTCTCACCCACTGGGCCAGGGCAGGTCCTCCTGAGCTTTAACACCACTAGTGACAACCAGTCTACAAGCTGACATTTATGGGTGGAGTAGAAAAGAGAAATTGGAGCTATCACATCATGATGTGACTTTTACAGAGCTGGGGAAACAATTGAAGCCTTCTGTCTCGGTTTGCTTTTTGCTGTTCTGACCAAATACATGACATTCACAACTGCAAGGGACTCACGGCTTCAAAGGTTTCAGTCCATGGTGGACTGGTTCCAAGGCAGAAACATTATGGTGAGAGGGTGTGGTAGCCTTGTTCAGGAAGGAGAAAGAGCAAGAGAGCCACAGAGACAGAAAGGGGCAGAGGACAGGCCAGGCTACACCTACAGTGACCCACTCCCTCCAACCAGGCCGCACCTCCTAAGAGCACATTCAGCAACAGACTCATCACTGGATTAATTCGTAAATGAGGGCTGCATCCCATGATCTAACCACCTTCCCAAATCCCAAACCATAACAGCCCCGAAACTGTAAGGTCACATGTTCTGTTGTTGGTGATGTCCCACTCAATTTGTGAGAGTGCAGAGGACAAAAACACATACCCCAGCCCCCTCAACAGTTGCTTCAGTAACTGGTGGCATTTAACACTGTAACTCCATTCCTGTGGACCTTTGCTATCTTAGGTACCTGTCCTTGGATTTCTGCAAGATTACACGTGCACGCACGCGCGCGCGCACACACACACACAACTTTTTTCCTGAGATAATTTAACTTAACTCAGTAGATGTTCCTTGGAACCAAAATAGCCCTAAGACAAAACCGTTCACAAAATAATATTGAGCAGAAAAAAAGAATGCAGCGTTTTAATTATGCTGTATTTATAGCTACATGAAAAGATGGCATAAAATCAAGAACTAAAAGTGAACAGAGAAAAATGAGAGCAATTCAGGCTTTGGCAGCCTGCAAGAGAGAGACCCTGGCATCTCAGGACCTGCACCATGCGGCGACCTGGAGTGCCAGGAGAACAAGGAACGCCTCCCTTCTCTGGTGAGCGACTGTGAGCCTCCTGCGCGGGAGCTGAGAATCAAACATCTCATGTCGTCCCGTCCTGTACCCCCCTACCCTCCCACCCCACCCCTCGCTTAGCAAGTGGGAGCCAGTGAACTAGACATCTTGTGAAAAGATTGGCTATGTTGTTTTGTATGAACTCTCTGTATACAAAGATATGGACAACCATTTGGAAGAAAACAAGAGCCAATATGACAGATAGTGAAGATCCCTGGTTGTCTAGCTTTGAGATTTATGCTTTCTTATGCCCCGTTTTGTTCTGTTTTGTTGTGTTTAATTTTACCCCCTTTAAAATAAAAAAAAAATTTAAAAATGAGAGCAATTAATGTGTTAGGTGGCATTATGGGAAATTTTTATTTCGTTTTTAGTTTTTGCTACTGCAGTTTGTAGTATAGGCCCTAAAGTATACACAGACCCTAAAACCTTTTAATTCAGTCTGACCCTCTGGGAAGTCTGATGCCAAAACCCCTTAACCCCAAATGGGTCTCTTCTTCCAACAACTACTTCAGACATTGAGGCCTTTCTGGTGTATTCTCCCATCCCATCCTATCCATAATATACCCGAGAGAAGGGCATGAGTTGCAAAATGCAGGATGTATTGGAGATTTAAATTTCTCTATTAAAGCAACCTGTAGGCCATTCATGGGCCGCAGGGAGGAGAACAAGAAGCCAGCTACTTCCTGTGAGTCAGTGTCATACCCTGACCTCAGGGAGGACAATCAGACACCAGCCCCTCCCAGTGTGTGGGTTCGGAGACAAGAAGAGCCAAGGTTCCTCCCTCTGCCCCCAGTGAGCGACCAGCTGACCTGGAGAAACTCAAACTGAGATGATAGCTATCAAAGTAAAATACAACTTAATGCTTGAGTGTTTAGTGTTTCACTGACTTTGCAGGACTAAAACCAGTAATCTGATCATCTGTTTAGAGGATAACAATATGCAGTGTGGTATCTATGGGGGATCTCCTTCTGAAGGTAGTAGCCATTGTTAATTCCCTATTATCTTATTTTAAAGTCCTGTATAATTTTCATTGTTTGGTTTGGTTTGGTTTATTTTTTTCTGTTTTGTCTTATTTGATTCTATTATACCTGATGGCAGGGCAGCTATTTCAAAGATTACAAGATATACTATGGTAGTTATTTTGGAGTTACTATAATCTTGAAGTCCTGTATTGTGTTTTTATTGGTTCTATTCTGTTGTTTTGATTTTCTTATGTCTAATGGTATGGGCAGCTATTTTGAAGACAAGAGGCATTATGGTAGCCATTGTTGATTTCCTATTATCCTGTTTTCAAGTCCTGTATCATTTACACTGTTTTGTTTTGATTGGTTTTATTGTGTTTTATTTTGCTTGGTTTTATATAAATTTTTAAAATAAAAAATTTTGGGGCCAGAGATTTAGCTCAGCAGCATACGTGCCTGCCTGCAAGTGTGTGGTCATGAGTTCGATCCCCGGCACAAAAAAATAATATTAATAATAAAAATAAAAATTTTTTTTAAAATAAAAAAAGCAATCTGTATAACCAACAACTTCCTCTGTAAACTTCTAGAAGACATGAAGGGATATATCAAATAGTTTTATTTTCAAGAGTGTCTGAATATTGTTTTATTTTATAGTTGACTTCTCCCAAAAAAAGTCATTTTCACCTTTATAAGTATGACAACTATGAAAAAATGCAGTGTATGTTAAATATGGTCAAGTTCCATGCTAAAATCAATTGTTTTAGCTAGTTATGACATTGAAACATATTTAAGAGTTATCCAATATTTCCCGACACATGGGGTGATGGGACCAACTTAGAAACACCAAGGAGACTAGTATGGCAGCTCATGACAGTAATCCCACACTCAGGAGGCTGAGGCAGGAAGATCACCATGAGTTCAAAGCTGGCCTGGGCTCCATACTGAGACCTTATCTCAAAATAAATAAATGCATAAAAAGAAAGAAATGCCAAGGAATAGTGTGGTTTGAGTCAAGGGGATAGGATTCAGCTCTGATTTTAAGCCCCACTAGTAAACCCCTAACTCCAACAGCTCTCTGAAGATTCTTCCATGCACAGTGTTAGGGTTTTGGGCAAGAGTAATAAAATAGAATTTTGCTGAGAAGGAGAGCATACTTGTTCCTTTTTGGGAAAAATAAACCTTAAACTTATAAAAGCAACCCTTCGCTTTATTTTGTGTCTTCTTCTAAACCTCATCAATGTACGCATTATGCCAAAATGATGTATGTTATTTTGATGTATTTTTCCATGGAGATACATGTTTTACTCATATTACATATTATGTTCCACAAATGCATTAAAATATTTCATTTTATCCCCCTAAATTTTCCTCATCTGTTAATTATAATTAAAATATAAGATAAGTAACTTTGAGGCAACCCATCTGCATCTTCAGATTCAGTGGAACAATAGCTTGCTGAAGTGAGGGATGAGGCTTTAGGGGACCATGGTTGGAAGAGGACTTGAGACAAGAGCAGCCGGGACCACAGCTTGACTGCATGTGGCCAGACAGGTGTCCCCACGGCTCTCAGCCTGTGGGTGCCAAAGCCCTGGAGGAGCCTGGTTATCTGTAGAGGGGAGGAGGCCCAGAGCCTTTCCATTCCCTGCCCAGAACATGCCTCTTGCTGGGCTTTCCTGACTCTTCTCCCATTGCTCCTCTGCAGACAGCCCATCCTGTGCACTCAACCAAGGCATCCACAGCCACCTGGGGGAATTTATCAGTTTCCGGGGAAGATATTCCAGAATAGTGAGAAAAACAAACAAAAAAAATCTAAAGTAATTAAGATTTGCTCCCATGTCTTAACTGAGAACTACTGCTTTTCCCAAGAGACTTAATTACTACTCCACTGTCTGCTGTATCTGGCTGTTTTGTTTGTTTGTTTGTTTTGGTTTTGGTTTTGGTTTTTTGAGACAGGGTCTCATGCCATGATTCAGCCTGATCTTGAACTCACTATGTAGCCCAGGCTGGCCTTGAGCTCACAGTGACCCTCCTGCCTCAGCCTTCCAAGTGCTGGGATTACAGGCATGTGCTACTACAACAGGCTGTGTACCTTTATTGTTTTTTTTAAAAGAGGGTAAAATTAAACACAACAAAACAGAACACAAGAAAGCAATGTAAGAGACATAAATTTCAAAGCAAGACAATCAGAGATCTTTACTATCTATCACATTGTCTCTTGTTTTCTTCTGAATAGTTGTCCATACCTTCACATACAGAGAAGCAATAGAGTATGGAACTGATCTGAACAGGATGAGGAAGGCATTTTAGGTCTTCAAGACCAGACAATAGGGAAGCCAGTAATAGCTGTCATAGTGTCTCTCATTCTATTCAAAATAGTTGTCCATACCTTCATGCATGTTGAACTTAAATAAAACAAAACAGGCTAAAATCACTCTGAACAAAGAATGATAGTATTGCTGGATTTCATATCATGACACTTCGGAATCAGCACTGGGTACTCTAGTGTCTCTTTTCCTTCAAAGTAGTGGTTCATTTCATCATGCGTTACATATTTGATTTTCATAAACTGTTTATAAGTTCTACACATACATGAGTCTCTACATGTATATCTATCTTTTCTGTATTAGACAGAAAAAAAAACAAAGCAAGACAAAACAAAACAAATTCCTGGAAAAACCTGAAACAAAAAAGTCATATAAAACCACAATACAAGATCTACAATGGTTACTATGATGTCTCAGCAGTATATAACAATATTAATAAAAACAAAACATTGGAGACATTATAAGAGTTCAAAAGCAGATAATAATCAAACCAGAGTGGGTATCCTAGTAAATCTTGTCATCTTCAGTATAGTTGCCTATACTCTTAGACTTGATACTATCAATCATAACAGATTTGAATAAAATCAGTCAATACAAAACAGCAATCTAACAAACCAGATTCAAATAAGATCAGTCACAATAAGACAGTGTAAGTTATACAGGGCTTCAGATTAAGTTAATAGGAAATTAAGGATGATTACCATAATATGTCCTGCTATTTTTGGGATAGCTGTCCATGCCCTCAAATCTAGTGTAAGTAGACAAATAACAAAATATAATCCATTTAAACAGAGTGGTGAGAATAATGTAGATTTTAAGTCCTGTTACACTATTAACAATATCCTATGCCTTCTTTTTTTTTTAGACTATTCCTCCCCTTTCACTCCCACAGGGTACACTGCACATTTTGGGTCCCACCAACTCCCTCAGTTTTTAGAATAGGGGGAGCAACCTGCTGTTTACCCTAACTGCTTCTGAACCTTCTGACTCCTGGGGTTGATCTCGAGTTGTATTCCTTTACCTATAAAAGCCTCATTATTTTTCTTCATTATAGCTGAGTAGTTCTCTACTGTACAAAAGTATCATGTGCTTTCAACCTATCTGCAGGTGCTGGTCGAGTTGCCCCTATTTCTCTCTGGTTCCCTGTCACACAGAGCATTGTTTTCTCATATTTGACTTTCTGTCCATAAACCCTCTTTCAGGTTAATTATGTTTCCAATACAGAGCATCTCGATGGACCCTATCTCCTGATCTACTCTGCCTGTGTTTCTTTTTGTTAGTATATCAAGGCCATCTATGTTAGAGATTACAGCCAACCTTCTCTGCCTCATTTCTGCTATTCTATTTTTCTGCCACTAGTTGTCTATTTTCTTCTTTCATTCCACTGTCTGCCATGTTCCTGAAATCCTGGTATTTTTTTTCTCTCTTTCTAGAATGTCCTTCAGTATTTTTTATCCTTCAGTATGGATTGGTGGTCACAAATTCCCCCAGTTCCTCTTTGTCAAGGAAGCGTCTTGTTTCTCCATTAATTTCTAGAGACAGTTTTGCAGGGTACATCAATCTGGGCTGGAGGTTATTTTCTTTCAGGGCTTGGATTACTTCGCTCCAAGCTCTTTTTGATTTGATGGTCTGTGTCTAGAAGTCTGCCGTAATTTTGATGGGTTTTCCTTTACAGGTGATCTGTTTCTTTTTACTGACAGCTTTTAAAATTCTGTTCTTATATTGGATTTCTGGGATCTTGATTATTATGTGTCTGGTTGTAGCTCTGTTTTGGTTGTAGGTGGCTGGAGTTCTATATGTTTCATATATCTGCATATCATTTCCTTTTTCTTTGCTTGGGAAGTTTTCGTTAATTATTTCTGTGAATGGCCTTTGTAATTCCTTTGTCTTGACTCCTGCTTCTTCATTCACATGTTTCATTCTTAACTTACAGATCCTCTTGTCATCTTCTAGCCTTTGTATTGTTACTACCTGTTTCTTTGTTATTTTCAAGAGATCTTTTCTTTCATGATCACACATTGCAAACCTGTCTTCAAGTTTTGATAGTCTATCCTTAGTTTCTTTCAAGCAACTTTGCCAGCTTTCAATGGAGTTTTTAGTTTCTTGGTAATCTCTTCGAATCTGCTTCATGTATTCTAGGTTTTCTTTATATTCTTCATTGAACATTTCTCTCCTTCTTTTGTGTTCCTCCATTCTTCCATCTTTGTCTTCTTGAGAGGTGCTTAGCATTTCTTTTATTAATCTATTTATATTTTACTTAACTTAAATTAATATTTCAGTTTTGAGCTTGTTTACGAGGTCCTGAAGATATCTCTTTATGTCCACTAATGCTGTGTTTGATGTTGCATGTTTGCTGCCCTCAATCTCTTTTATATTTACCTCTCTGAATCAATATTCTCAGGGTTGGGGGCTGGGGGCTTTTTCTTATTTCTCTCTCTCATGTTTTTGGTTCCTTCCATACAAGTGTATAGTGTAGTTCCCAGCCCCTTTTCTTGTTGGTTATGGTTCTTGTGGAGCACACGCAGACTAGGGGTTTCTGCCTTCTTCAGTCTGCTGTCAGACACTGAGGTGCAGGCAGGGGCAGTGTATGCTGGCTCCTCCCCTCCAGGCCAGCCAACCTTCGCGGGCCTTCATTGTGTTAGTGCCGCATGTAGGGAATTGGTTTGGGACGACTTATTGGGTCCCAACCAGGGGTGTGACCCAGGCCAAGCAGATCCCACCAATCTGCTTTGGGAGGGGAGCAACCAACTGAAGTCATTGCCGTTCCCAGTTCGGCCTTCCTGCCCGACTGCAACATGTCGTCCAGTTGGTCACCCCTTTCCTGTGGGAGGTTCTTATTCCCAGCGCTCACTGTGGTTTAATGCCAGTCCCTCTTTGCTCCATTCTCCATTTGGCTTCCTGACCTGTGACTTCAGCACGGCTGTGGAGCGAGTTCACAGCCCCTCTGGGCAGGTCGCGCGTGGGGCGGCTCCGGGAGAGTCGGCGCTGGGCAGCTCAGCTCAACGCCCAGGGCTGCTCAAGCCAGTCGCATTGGCGCAGGTTTGGGCACTCAGACCAATCTCAGGCTCTAATTCAGGCAGTTCGGCAAGAGTGCCCTAATAACTGATCTTAGCTTCTCTAATGGTAGCCCCAGCACTTCGTATAGGAGCAGCTCGTTTCCCTTCAGTTTTTCCTGGGTTGAGAGAATCCATCTCCCTCTTTCCAGGTCTCTCCAGGATGTTTTATTCTGGCATCTGAGCGGTCTCTCTTATCCCTTCTTTTTTGAATCTTCAAAGATCTGGGATCCTCCTTCCCACAAATACACACTAGACTTGGATCTTGATGAAGGCAGAAGCCACGTCTGTTTTCTCTGTCTCTGTATCCCTCGAGCACGGCAGGCTTGACTGTGCACCTTAAACAAACATCACTCCTCATACTGAAACGTCCTGCTGCCAAAATCCAACCCATCAGGTGCACATTGGGACTTTCACAGACCAATCTGGCGATACGTATCTAGTAAAGGTGAGGATGGCCTAGTAATTCTCTTTTCTTATAAATATTCTAGAAATACTTCTGCAGGTGAGCCCAAAGAGACATGAACAGAAAAGTTTATTGTTTGAAAGACTGAATTTCCATCAGTAGAAGAATGTATTTAAAAAGTATGGCATGTACATGTGCACACACAAAATAAACATTAGGCTGAGGCAGGAGGATAGCCGTGACACTGAGGCTAGCCTGGGCTCAATGAGTTCAAGGCCAGCCTGAATTATGTAGTGAGACTCAGAAAAAAAAAAAAAAAGAAAAGAAAAACTTGTTTGTGCCATGTTCATTTAAAATGTTAGAAAAAAAGTGTCTATCCTTTTTGATGAGTTGTGGATTGGTAAGAAACTGGAAATAGCAGTACTTCCTGTGGCTGACTGGATATCAGATCCCAGGATTATATGGGTACTTTTCTGATATGAACAGTGATGACTACATCACAACAAAAGACCAGCTATAAGACAAAATCTGCAGAGGTTTAGTAAGCAGAGATTGCTAGAATTTCAATATGTAAAAAGTTTTACATGTTCATTAATTTTCCAGATACCCTATGTTATTAAAGAAGTATCATTCTCCATGGAATGCAAGTCACTTAAAATATGTATCAGCATGCTATTTAATATTAGGTGTGAATGGATATGTGCTAAGGAAATCGAGTGATGTCATTTTTGTAAAGTTGTTCACATGAATAATGAATACTATTGATGAGAAAAAAAGCCAAAATGGAATACTATGCAGCAGTGAAAACTAACTGGAACTACAAATATCAACATATACAGACTACACAATTTTTAGCAAAGAGTAAGAAATGAGTGGCAGAGGGACAGAGATGGCTTTCATTGTGGTAATACTTGCATTAGTTTCTATGTAATTTACTGTAGCAAATTACTACAAACCTGGTGGTTTAAAACAAGAGAAATGTATTCTCTCATAGTTCTTGAGGTCAGAAACCCAAAAATCAGTATCACTTGACAGAAATGAAGGTGTGGGCAGGGCTGTCCTTCCTCTGCAGGCCCTGGGGGAGAGGTATTCTTGTGGTGGCTGCCAGCATTCGTTTGTTTGTGGCCACATCGCTCCAGTCCTCACATCTCTTTGCCATCTTCACAGAGCCTCTGTGTGTGTGTGTGTGTGTGTGTGTGTGTGTACTCATCCCCCGCCTTTCTCTTCCAAAGAAATGTAATTGCATTTATGGCCAAACTGCATAATCCAGGACAATCTCCCATTTCAACTTAATCATGTCTACATTGACTCTTTTCCCAAGTTAAATATGTACAGATTTCAAAGATTAGGGCTTAATATTTTGGAAGGGGCATTTTTCATCTTATTAGAGTGATATTTCATAGCTGAAATGGAATGGTAGGTAATAACAGACATAGACATAGAACGGCTCCCACAGAAGAAAGGTGGATGAAAAGGGCCATTCTGACATCAAGCAAGCACTGACCTAAAACTACACCATCAGCATTCACAAGTGGGACCATGAGCTGGGCATAGTGGTACACACCTGTAATCGCAGCACTCAGGAGGCTGAGGCAAGTGGATCACCATGGGTTCAAGGCCAGCCTGAACTACAGAGTGAGGCCTTGTCTACAAACAAACTAGCAGAAAAAATTAAACACAAATGTGACCACCTCTACCTCAGGTTCCAGTTCTCTTGGCATCTGTCTCATGGCAGACACAGACTATGAACCTCTCACAGGAAGAGAAGTTTCCAGGAAGCTGAAGAGCGTGTGATGGGGTAACACAGTGGGAAAGTTAGCAGGCAAGGATTCACACCCTGGGCTCAAGTGAATGAATTTGTACTTCAGAGGTGGGGCAATTCTGCATGAGATGAGATCAGATTCAGGGCAGGTAAGAGACCTGCTGACTCTTGTTATTCTTAGAAAATTTTGTCTCTTGATGTAATAAGTTATTATGTTCAAAGTCATTGTAATAAATTACAATGTTCAAAGTCATCCAAACATTTGCATTAGTAGATGCATTAGCTTTCCTTCACCGGGACAAAACATTTGAGATACACGACTTCTAAGCAGGAAAGATGTTTCAGAGCATTCTGGCCATGGTTGCTTGGCTCTCTTGCTTTGGGCATGTGGTGGCATCATGGCGGGAGCTTCTGCGCATAAGAGCACTCATCCTACGGTGGCCGGGAAGCAAAGGGAGAGAGGCAGTCTTCCAGTGAGCTCACTTCCTTCCTGTAGGTCCCATTTCCCAAAGGCTCCACCATGTCCCTATAATGTCACAGACTGATGACAAAGTCTTTAACACATGAAACTTATGCCAGATCCAAACTATAGTCATGGAAGACCTGAAGGCCAAAAGCAAAAAGAAAGAAAGAGGAAGAAACCCACATGACTTTCAAAACCAAGTAGATTGGGTGCTAACTTCTGGCAGTAGAATTCCACGTATGGTAGGAGCCACCAGCTTCACCTAGTTCCCATCCAAGCCTTGGGGGTTCCCACGCCTCCCAGGTCAAAACTGCTGCCAATGCCAATGCCTCTGAATCAAGTCCATGCTAGGGGATGACAAAAGTGCCCAGAAATGCCCTGGCTGGCCTGGGTAGGCCTGGAGAAGCGTGTGGCCACTCCTTTGCCAGCACAGCTCAGCTATGACAAACGGGTGCTTATTCTTCACCTGCAGCCTGGTCCAGGCCGGACTGGCGAGAGGCAGCGAATGGGAGAAGTTGGTAATAAGCAGACCAGCCCCGCTGGAAGCTGCAAGGTGGAGGCTGACATCACAGCATTTTGTTTACAGGCATTTTGTCACAAAGGATACTGTGCTTAGGAAACAGTCTAAATGTATCATTTTTACACCTATAAATCACTAATCATTACCTTGGCAGGCTTAGTGCCCCAGATTGTTGGCATCTCATTTATTAAGTCTCACCTCAGATGGCATCTCGAAGGGTATGTACCTAAAGGTGACTGCCTCAGCTGCTTTCTGTCCTTTCCTCCTTTTTATTACTTTCTTACCGCTTCTCATGATCTTCAATTATCTTGTTTACACATTGGCTTCTGTATCTATTGCCCGTCTCTTTCACTAGAATGTAGGCTCTCTCAGAACAAGAGCCTTGGCTCTTTTGTACTGTGTCCTCAGAGTCTAGGACATGTACGGCACACATTAAGACATTCAATAAGTATTTATTGAGTAAACAGATAAATCAGTGCATGTCCAGGCTTAATAAATGTCCCAGGAACCAGAGTCAGTCATAGACATTAAAAGAATCAGTCATATATCTGAAAACAGTCCTGATATAAATGCCTTACATTATGAGTCTGACCATATTTGCTAAGATTGCTTCCTAATTTGCTATTTTTGATATGTCGCCACAACTCACCACTGGCAGATCACCCCCTCCGTGTGCACATTCAGATCTAAATGCAGAAACTGAAACTCCGCCAAATGAAGTGACTCAAACAAAACTTTGTAGCTACTTATAGCTGTGACTTAAACTTAGCCCCTGATTTCTGTCAGAGAAGTAATTTAATAGTAAGATGAGTTGAGGGCTTTTAATCTCTTTTTGTTTCCTTCCTTCACAGGTAAAACAAAACATACCCTATGAGAAAAGGTGTTTTAACTTCCTGAGACAAAGAAACTACGGTATAGAGTCAGCCTCACGTTTAGCAAATTAGTGGCAAATCAGTTTAGCAAATCATAGGGGGTTTTAGTCAAGCACTAATTAAGAAGCCAATTTGGCAAACTGGATGATATTCTGTTATTAGAGATGAAGTTGTCCTGTTCCCCAGGCCACCAGGTACCCGAGGTAGCCAACACAGACATCTTGGACTCAGAGTCTGGTTATATTTAGCAACACAGAGATATTGTTTCATGCAGTGAAGAAGCAACTCCACCAGAATTTCAGGGACTGACGACTTCATGTGACCATTCCAACTTCTGGGAGCTTTCTAGACAAGACAGCACAGGAAGTGTGAGGAATAAGGCTTGAAAACCTACTTCTGGCTGAGCTTGGTAGCCCATATCTGTAATCCCAGCACTTGGGAGGCTGAGGCAGGAGGATTGTCACAAATTTGAGGCCAGCTGGTGCTACATAGTGAGTTCAAGGCCAGCCTGGACTACATAATGAAAACCTGTCTCAAAAAACAAAGAAAGAAAGAAAACCTACTTCCCCCACCTCTCATGAGACTATGCTGCCTCCTTGTGATTTGAGGGACAAATGCTGATTGTGAAATTATTACTAATTTCTTAATAAGTGTGACTATTTTATCTGTGTCCAGTTTCTCATGTTCCTGAGGTTATAGATCATGTAACCATTCATGCCCATTCATTCATACTATCTTTTTTCTCTTTGAAAATGTTACCCATTCAGAAGTCTGTTTTGCAATATGACACAAAAGTATCATCGTGTACCAGTGAAAGAAGTTTTTTCATTTCATACAAAAGCCCTATGATGTCATGTCTTCTCATAAGTAAGAGAATTACCCACAGTAAGGGGTGAAAGTAACATCACTCTGTGAAATTGAACAATTTACCAAAGATAAGCCTATCTTAGAGAATCTTTCCCAGTTCTCTAAAACACCTCTTCTTTACCTCATATTACTCATTAGTGACGTCTATTATTGATACAGTCACTGTTGCTACCATGTTTAAAAAAAAGGCATCTTCTTTAAAGTCACAAAGAGTAACCAGTAGCTGACTTCCTAAGAAGTCACACAAAATGATGGCACCTAACGTTAAGCACCCAACTGAAAGGGAGAAAAAAAGCACAAAGCAAAGCAAATTAAAATGAATGATCATTTCAGAATAATAAGAGGAAACCATTCAAGCAATAGAGCAACTCTCTAAAAACAGAATTTATAGATGATCCCCCAAAACATTGCATTAAGTCACAAAATTCAATACAATCAAAAACTATATGGTAGTTTTCTGCTTGTGGGACAGAGATTAGTAGCTGATGCAATGTTTTCAGTTTTCTGCCCTGCAGATTGATTGGACTCATTATTTGAATTATGCCTGAGAACTCAGCACTCATACATTAGCCTTGGCAGGAAAGCAGCTGGTTCTTATCCTTAGAATTACTGCCTCCAAATATAAATCGTGTGTGTGTGTGTGTGTGTGTGTGTGTGTGTGTGTGAATTCTAAATTATTTGCTGAAATTAGCTGAGGATGTGGCTCTGAGGTAGAAACTGGCATGCACAAGGGTTTAACATGCATGAAGCCCTGAGTTTTATTCCAGTGCTGAAAAAAATCATTTACCTAAATGATCCCCCTGATTCTTTCTTGTTGAATTGATGGCCTGTTTCTTTCACTAGATGGTGGGTAGGGAATTGTCTCATATCTTTATATTCCCAGTTCAGGTCAGAGGAATGAAATAAACAATTGGGCATAGAACTTAGTTTAAAAGTCAACCACCTAAGAAACTTCTCAAAAGGGAAGAACAACTGGGATTGGGGGAAAGGAGAAAGGAAAGAAGGAAAAAGAAAAAGATATACATATGGATATACATGCACACACGCTAGCTAAGATAATTACACTGCAAATTTCTATCAATTCATTGGAAAGAACTGTTTGTGTTTATACTGTTTAACCAATTTTGCATGCCTATATGATAATCTGAGCAAATACTTTGAAGGTAACAATAAGAATATTTCAACCTCTTAATTTCCTATTATTCTGAATTTCCTTATTCTGAAATTCTGCATCATTTTTACTGTATTTTTTCTCCTCTTTAAAATAAAAAAAGTCAACCACCTTATGAATAGTTTTTTTTTTAAATATGTTCTTTTTTAGTTCTTATCCTTTGGTATTTCAAGGATTTTAAAAACTATTGTGACCAAAGACACTTCAGACTTCACATTTCAGATTAGCTCATAAAAGATTTGCAATATTTTATGAATGATGGTATCATTTCCCTGATATGCTATTCTTCTTTTATTTACTATTTATTAAGCAAGATCTTAAATAACAAAATAAAATTCTGGAATATAATCTAATATAAAAATAACAATAATTAGTATTCTTATGTACAAATTATGAATACTATACACTACAAATACTAGTTTGTACCAGATATCATGGGCAACTGAAAGCAAGTTATTTCAAGCATTTACAATTGGAATCTACCCACAGCAACGGTCCTGAGTCTCCTATCTCAACATCTCATCCACAGCAATGCTCCTAGCTGCCTGCTAATGGCTCTAGCCCACCTCATTCAGGCCTAGCTGCTCTGCCTCCATCAGGGGTACCTGCAAACACAATCTCTTTGATGGGGTCTGTCTCAGAGTCTACCTCCAGTGTGTGGAAATCTAGTGATTCCATCAAGGGAAAGTCCGTTGAAAGTGCCAAAACTTAGTTGGAAAAAAACAAGCATGGAAAACCCCCATAGATGTTAAAAGGGCAGTGTTTTAGGTACACTGCTTTTTAGGAGATTGATCTGGAACCTGCTGGAGTTGCTCATAGTCTGAGAGGAAAAGATAAACAAGGAAGCCAACTACTGCAACCCAGGCTTTGGAGACCACCTATGATTAGGAGGCTGTAATTAGTGCAGAATAGGGAATCTTGAAAGTACAAAGGGCCACCCAATCCTGCCCTGGAAGAGGTGGGGAAGGCTTCTTTGAGCAGCAGGTCAAAGCTGTACTTGGAAGAACATGCTGGAATTAGTGGGAAATAGAAGAGGGGAGGCGGCATTCCAGACAGGTCAAAGAGTGCTGCCAAGAAAGGAACCTAAATAACTCTGCAGCATCTAGTGTCTGGGAACTTGTGGGTGATCTGTGGAATATGAAGGCAAATAGGTGGCCAAAGTTCAGCTCATTGAGAGCATCAGGAGCTATGCCAAGAAAACATGAGGGAAGACAAAAAGGGCCAAGAGAGTGTGATAAGACTGGAGCTCCACGTTAAGAATGCAGGATGTGTGGCCACCACCAGAAGCGAGGAAGAGGCAAGGAATGGTCCACCCAGAGCCTCAGAGGGAGCACAGCCCCTGCCAGCACCCTGGCTTCTGTGTTGCAGCCTCCAGAACTATGAGAGCGTAGATTTCTGTTGCTCGAAGTCCTCCAGTGTGCGGCGATTTATGACAGCGGCCACAGAAAATGAACACACCATTATTCCCATGTGTCCATGTTTCCAAATCTGGTCTTCCCAGTTGGGCATCTACCTCCTACTCTGCCGAGTCTTTGTTTTATATTTCTTTATTAAACACTGAACTTATACCCAAGGACAAGAATCAAGTCTTATGCATCATTTTACATGCAGCAAAAACAGCACAGTGGATGAGTAATAATATTCCTTAAATGAGAAAAAGTGAACCAGTTCTCTTGATGAAATTTAGAGATTGGCAGGAGTCTGCTAGTCTGCTAGGAGTGGCAACTGGAAAGGGCAGACAGGGATACGTAATAGACACAAGCCTTCGGGGGAAGTGCTTGTTTTGGAAGGAAGTATGGATATGAAGAGAGTGAGGTGAAAGATGCAGCAGCCTGGGAGGTCAAGGAGAAGACTTGACTCCTTCCCAGCTATCTGCACAATGGTGGGGGAAACTGCCAGGCGCTCTGCACGAGAGCAGCACAGGAGAGAAAACCCAGGTCTGTGCTAAGGTGAGAACGCAGGCAGCATTTGGGAAGGCGTTTGGGGTCTCACAGCAGCTGATACTTAACATGTGGCACAACAGGACCCTTTGGTAAGCAGCATCTCCTCTGAGCCTCCAAAAAGTTTCCCTTTCCTCTACCACTGCTGGGTTTTCTCAGTAAGTCCCTAAACTAAAAAAGTAATAATACAGTAGAGGCTTCCATGAATCATGAGCCCAGGCCTCCGCGTCAGTCACGTTCTGTTCTTTGCTAAGGGCAACCCAGGGTCCTTTATTATCAAGTATAAGGTGTGTCTGAAAAATATGGGATGTCTGTTTAAATCTTTTTTAGAAAGTATTATAAACATGGAAACAAAGCTTTTGTAAATGGATAGGGGAAGCGGGGCAGAAGAAAGGGTAGAGGAGTGGGGGAAAAAGTATTAATAGCACCTTGCTATTAGTCCCCCTCAAAACCCTCCCCCTTGCTCCAAACACACTTATCCCACCATTCTTGCCACTTTCTGAAGCAGTTCTTGGAAGTCCTCTTTTATGTCTTTTCTGTTGTGCAGTTGTGGCTGCCTAGATGTCCTAAATCCACTCGAAATGTCTACTCTTTCATGGTCATTTTGACTCAGAGGCAGAGCCGGGAGAGTCCTGGTGCCAGATCCAGTGGATAAGGTAGATGTGAATGTATTGTAAAGCTTTTATGAGCCTCCCTTTCTGATGGATAACTCTTGGCAGCAGCAGTCACAATATTTTTGATCATGACTTGTAAAAATATGAAAGAGGACTTCTAAAGCTGCTTCAGAAAATGGCAAGAACAATGGAATGAGCATATTCAAAGTGGGAAGAGTGTTTAGAGGGGAGTGCCTTACTATAATTAATTTTTTAAATGTAAACATTCACTGGGTATTTATTTGATCATACCTTATACACTCTGTTTTAATTATTGAAGTATTTCTACATTTCACATTACTGTAGTATATTTTAAAATTCTTCAACATACTACTTCCCCATAGAGAGTGTTAATCAGTTTTAAATAAGCAAAAGCAGAATCTAAATGTGTGCCATCTATATGTCATCTGTAGGCTATGAGTGGACATTTAAACATTCACCGTAGTTTTTTATCACCCACAGGCTGAACACAGCCCTGAGTAGAAGCAGCTTGTGAAGCATGGAGGTCCGAGAGATGCCTGAGGGTAACAATGGGCTGGGTGTCCAAGGGGCTACAGGTGACAGGAT
This sequence comes from Dolichotis patagonum, assembly GCA_004027295.1. NCBI lineage: Eukaryota > Metazoa > Chordata > Mammalia > Rodentia > Caviidae > Dolichotis > Dolichotis patagonum. The sequence continues at coordinate 47,863 of PVJX010005549.1, read as the reverse complement.
TGGGAAGCCTGGTCACCCAGCTGGCTTTGCTTGCGAAAGGACCTGTCCACCATGTGACTCCTGAGAGCCGGTCAGGCTGGCCTAGTTGGCTCCTAAAAGCGGCTGTTACAAGAGAAAAGGGCTTGGCTGAATCCCAAAGTCTGGGAAGACTGGAGGTAGAGTTTAGAGCTTGCAGTGGGGGAGCAAAAGACGTTTGTGCTAAATTCTGCTTAGAGCTATTAGAGCACTGACTTAATTGCATTACATTCTAATCCTTTGAGAAGTATAATTTCACATCTAATAAGTATACTAACTTGATTAAGTAACAGGTTTTGTTCCTGCCCACTCATATAAATGGAGGGAGAGGAAACTTGGGATAAAAGCAGTTAATGTTTCTTTGTGTTCTCTGAACATTTCAGAGAGAACTCGCCCCAGCCTTAGCTCCCCACTGCCTGGAGGGGGCAGGGGCACAAGATCAAAGTCAGCTTCCGATGTGGTCACCATAAAACTCCCCAGCCCAGCACCGCAGCCCTTCCCAGCGCAGTCAGACACGCTCTGCACCAAGCAGAACTGCCTCCGACAAGCACAGCTAGCTGAGCAGTATATCTAAGAACATCAGAACACTAGGGGTCTGGTAGGCTTTCATGAAGTTCCTGCTAATTAGGGGGGTCTGTTGGGGACAGGATTGGGCTTCCGAGTTAACCATTAATGACAGGCAGTTAGAAGGAATATCTTCTTTAGTTGCTTCCCTACAAGACAACAGTATAGGTGCCCTGTTTGTTTTTGTTTTTGTTTTTGTTTAATCTAGAAGGAAAGTTAGCTTTCGCTTTAGCTTCTTTGGGGTGTGTGTACACGTGTGTGATTAAACCAGGGGCCTCGCACACTGAAGCACATACTCTACCACTGAGATTATACCTCTAGTCCCCTTTGGCTGATTTTGCTAGGGACTGAACCCAGAGAGCACTGAGCTTCCTCTCCAACCCTTTTTTTAAATTCGTATTTTGAGACAGGGTCTTCCTAAGTTGCCCAGGCTGGCCTCAAACTTGCAGTCCTCCTTCCTAGCATCCTGGGTAGCTGAAAGCAGCACCTCGGTGTCCGGCAGGCCTCGGTCTCCAGTCAGCTCTATTCACCACTCAGGCTAGAAAACCTCCATATATGAGAAACAATTAAAGGCAAATTGCTTTGTGCTGTGGGACATTCTTGGAGATAAGGAAAAGGAATTTGGGGAGCCTTTGGCACTTCCTGCTGTGTCTCACACAGCACTTTGCACACAAATCATCAACCCACGGCCCTGCTGCTGGTTGCCAAGCCTGAAGGCTTCCATCCTTGAGGGACAAAACAAGACACCAGTTTCTCCTGGGAGAGCTTGGCTATTTCTATCGAGGGTTCCATACCTGCCTTAGCCACAGAACAACACAGAAGTCTGGAGTGCCACCCAGGGCACAGCCACTTAATAAGAACACCTGACTGGTGCACATAGAAAGGTACACCCATGTGCAAGCCCACAGAGCACAGAATCGAGAGAACTAAAGGGCCTTGTGTGTGTTAATAAAGAATTTTCCTAAAGAAGAGATTCTAAGGAGGCATAAAAAGAATTAACAATGTCGTGTACATGTATCAACTCCCCTTGCTGAATGCAATCATAATGTACTGCAAACATGTACTAATAAAGATAAAAAAAATTTTAAAGGAAGGATTCTAAATCTAAAATGAAAAGAAAGGAAATACTGGCTGTAGTTCATTTTATGAAACCAGGCAACAGATGGCACCTAGAATGGGGCCTGGTACACAGCAGCAACTTTTGGACTGTTGGGTCCAACCTCTCCTTGAATGCTCTCTACCTTGTCAGCAGTCATTCCAATTCCTATTATTTCCTTCCCAGCATTATAGCTGCTGATACCTCACTGCGCAGCACCCTGTGGAACAAGACATATAATCAGGTTGCCTTCTAAGAAATTATGCATCAATGGGCATCATTTTGGAGAGGGGCTGTCAGAGTAATTTATTCATTTATTCCCTGATTCAATCAGCGCTAACTTACTAAGACCTCCTTGGCTGATCCCAGCATGGGTAACTCAGAGATTTAGCCAGGCCCTGTCTCAAAATAAAGAATAAAATAGGCCTGGAGATGGAGCCCAGTGCAAAGGTCCTCGATTTAATCCACAGAATGGGGGGGGCTTCTTATGGCAGACACCACATTCATCAAGTTACTCTGTTGGGGAACAGGAGGAGAAAGCTTGGTGAGGCCACAGCAGGAAAGACAGACACCAGAGCATGATGATCCTATAAGATAGAGAAATGCCAGCAGCCCATGGCCTGTCACGGAGGCAAGACTAGCACTGCTGCATGGAGTCAAGGAAGAAGGTGACCTCTTTCACTTTGGAATAAGAACTTTTTCTAAGAAAGACCACATACACACATGCACACACACGCACGCACACACATATACACACAGTTTTGTGTGTCTCTCCCAAGTTTGGTTCTTTGCTCTATGAAAGCAAAGATTTTGCTGTTTTCATGAAGGTGCATCTTCCTATTTATACGAATCAGGTTTGTTTTTGTTTTTGTTCCTTATTGTTGTTGAAAGGATCTTGCTATGCTGCCCAGAGTGATCTCAAACTCCTGAGCTCAAGCGGTCTTCCTGCCCCAACCTCTGCAGTAGCTAGGACCATGCACTCATGCCACCATACCTAGTTCAATCACGTGTTCCCATTCCATAGGTCTGTGACCTGGATCAGATTTGAGACCTTTGGTTCTCAGGGTGCTCCAGTACCTTGTGAAGGGCAGTGTGACTTGTGTGGAGAACACAGGGGAAGGAAACGGGTATGGACAGAAAAGGAGCCTAGAAATACAGACAGAGCCAGGCTGTAAAGGCCCCAGGAGTTTAGCCTAGTTAAGTACTAGACTTAAAAACATATTTAAGGTTTTTCATGAAGTGTTTATACCAGCACCATATGTACTGTGGTTTTGTCCTGTTTTGTTTTGCAATGCTGGAACAAAAATGCAGGTCCTCACTCATGCTAGGCAAGCTCCCTGCCATGGAACCCCACCCCCATATTCTGAATCAAATCCTTTACTCTTTAGCCCATTATGAGTTCACAGAACAAAGTGCAATAGAATTTGGCCTAACTGACACAGTGAACTTACAATATATGGCAATGCTTGCTTTACTCTTGCAATAATTTATGAACCAAACCAGCTAGCATTTATGGAAAATTTATAATCTCAAAAAAAAAAAAAAAACCCTGAGTGATTTCTGGCACAAGATGCATTCAGAGCTTAGCCAAAACAATAATTCACATTTCCTACTTACCACTTATCCTGCCTTCTTTCTCTTCCCAGTTTTTTTTTTTTTTTCTCATGGGCTTTGAATAAAAGTGTGTGCCCACATTGCCTGGATTTAAGTAATTTTTAAAGGGTTGGGAAACATCCAGGGATGAGTGAAAGCCCTGTGTCCGGGGGGTGGCGGATATACTCTACGACTTCCCAAAACAGTGTCACAGTCCCTTGGAGGCTTTGTGGTAAGGTTAAGGAGTCCTTTTTGTAGATATCTTTGAAGAGAAGCAGTGGAGCTTCCCATGGTTGCAAATCAAAGCTATTTTTGAAGCAGAAAATGATTAATCTTCATCCTTGGTATGCCTGTGGGCTGTCTCCCTCTTTAATACTTTTGTGTTTTGTTTAAATAATCTTGCTCTGCCACCACAAACTTCTACAATGTACTACAAAATCTGTGGTCCTTCCTTCTGAGGAAGGGTTACCTGAAAAGGAAAAGAATCCTGTGCTCTTCTTGGCAAACAAACAGCAGCTGACTCAGTGGTCATTAAATCACGTACAACTTGGGGATATTTTTCCAGAGGTTGGGGTGGGGGTACCACCCATTTCTTTACTCAGAGAACTCTGGTTAATGATCTAGGCAGGGTGGAACAATCATGGAAGCCATTTTAAGGGCTGGAATTCCATTCTTGATGAGAATCCTGGAGGCAGCAGCCCTAATAGTCCATTCCAAGGGACAGAGAGAGCCACCTGGCTCTGCCACAAGGCCGGGAAAGGGGAAGGTGCATTAAAAGTGTCTCCTCTCTTCCTCCAAATATGCTGGGTCAGACAACCATGACGAAGTACTCAAAGAGAGCAGAAATAACTGCCAGGTAATCTTGTGTAATGTGTTTATTTTTAAATACTGTATGTGATTTGCCTTGAGCTCAAAAGCTACTTCCAGAAACTGAACCCAGAATGGAAGACTCCATCCACAGGAAATGGAACACAGATACAGCTAAATTCAGTGCTTGAGCTGTCTGTCCAGATGCCCTCTGCCAAGAGCAAGCCTCAGCAGAGGCCTGGCGGGCGAGTGCTCTGGGGAGAGGAAACGTTTGGAAAGCTTGGGCCATGCTGAGGAATCAAATGGTCCAACAATTCTAAAATACAAAGTTGAACTGGCACTCACAATCTTGCAGCAAGACTACTCATTTACATTTTTCAGTTGTTAAGGAAATTCTCTTCATGTGCAATCACTTTTAGTGGTATCAAGAATGGAAGAAAAAGCACAAAGTAAAAGTGTAAGTTTGAAGAGGAACCTATTCTTTCTGAAGTTTCTCATAGAACCATCCACTGCTTCCTTCTCGAATATTTTCATTTATTAGCTGTAATAAAACACACTATGGCATATTGTGGGAGCCCTTTTCATTACATTACTCCAACCCAGTCATAGCTTAACTATGGGCGTGGCCACAGGCTCAGTGTGACAATTGCACGGCCCTAGTAGGAACAAAACTAATCGCCTAGTAACTGAAAAAAGGAAGAGAAGTTCTGAGTCTTCCCTTGAAGCATTGCTACTGCTGAGCAGTGTCACCTGCTACTGGTGTGGTGGCAGAGGAGGCAGCACAGGTGCTGGATGGGAAGGACGAATCCTGCTTCCCTATGCTGAGAGCCCTATCTTGCTCCTGGGCTGGACGGAGCTGTCAAGTCATGATACCAGATCCACCGCACAGTCTTAGCCTGGCAAGGAGAGAGGGCAATGGGGGACACTTGTCTGGCAACAGGGGTAGGGTCAAACCCGGGGTTAGCTGTGGAGGCTTTGCCCTCCATTCCTAAGTGATTAGCAGAGCTGCCTCCTTCTCCCTTCTTGGCCACATCCCCTCCATTATCTCCATCAGCATTCCTTCCCTTACTGAGGCCCTGCTCTGGCAGGAATTCAGCTGGGGGTTGGGTGCCAGAAAATCAAAGCAGAATGGTTTTCAGGACCCCTGAAGTTGTTGCAGAGGAGCAAAGTCCTAAGGACATGAAACTGAGTGGTTTTCCTCAAGGCACTAAGGGAGATGAGACGGGGTTGAGATAAGAGGCTCTAATGAGCTTGCAGTTTAAGGTAGGGTAGAACCCTGCCCTTCATCCCCAGAGGTTGCTGGGAATCATGATAAAGTTCCCAAGAAAGTACTTCCTGAATCTTGGGCTAAGAGGAGCGGGTGAGCTGCTAGCCTCCAGTGTAGTTGGAGATACCAGGCTGAAGAGCCTCCCGGGACTGCTTGGCAAGGTCCTTTCAGACCTAACAGTCTTAGTCCCTGGGGCCTGTAGCTCTAGAGGTGGCAGTTTGCTCTGGCCTCTCATGGGGTGGATGAAGAGACCTGTGGCCAGACTAGTAGAAAACGATGATGAAAATTGGGGACTGGAAAAGGGAGGAGGACAAGGTTGAGTAGTTGCCAAAACAAACTACAACTGGGTGACTTTAAACAACAGAGGTGTATTATGTTGGTCCAGTAGGTTTAAAATCTAAAATCAACATGCAGAGGCCAGGTGTGGTAGGGCACACCTATAATCCTAGCACGGGGGAGGCTAAGCCTGAATAAGCCTGAACTATATAGCAAGACCTTGTCTCAGATAAATAAATAAATAATTAATTAATTAATAAAAGTGTAGAGAAGGGTAGGGTTCTCTGAGGATTCTGAGAAAGACTGCTGCAAGCCACCCCTCCCACTTCTGCAGCTCCAGCTGTCCCTTGGCTTGTACTGGCCTCACTCTAGGGCTCCATGGTCACCTGGCATCCTCTCTGTCTTCTTTCTATACAGTCTTTGGACAGGCTATGACACTGGTGGTCAGTTTCCCTTCTCTAGTCATCAGTTTCAATAGTAAAGGGAGATTAGGCTATTCCAACGCAGGCTGACTTCCTGCAACTCAATGTTCTGTGATTTCATCATCACTCTTCAAGGACAACTCCACACACTGATCTCTACGATCTTTTAATAGGGAGTTAAGCTTTTTTACGAGGGTCGAATAGGAAAAGGAGACGGCATCTCTTTGGAAGTCAGCTTGCATCTCGGGAATGAGATTACCTCTGACTCTCAGTTGTCTAAACTGTAAAACAGAAACAACACGGCCTCCTATGAGGGGAGTAAACCAGAGGCACACAAATCTCCATAGAACAAAAACCAGCAGTGGGGGAACCGGGCGGGACAAACTGGGCGGGGTCGGGGGCAAGCTTTGCTCTCGCCCCGCCCCGCCCTAGATATCGCGAGAGGGCGGGCCCGTTTGGCTTCGGGTTGGCGTTGCTCTCGCGCTGAGGCACTAGGCCCGCGTCTTTCACGGGCGCGGGTCGAGTGCCGGCGGCGCGGGGCCGCTCGCCGCTCGGCGTCTACTGTGGCGTCACGGTCATTGTGTCGTGACGGTGACGCCGGGAGTTGTATCCACTATAGCTCGCTTGGCCGCTTTAGCCCGGAGCTGGCTCTGCGGCTACCTGGCAGGTCGCCGCGAGCGCCCGACATTTCTCTTCCTGGATTCTTCGCCATCAGCGACCCTGAGCCAACAGCAGAAACCACCGGCAATGGCGGCCTCGACGGCGTCGCACCGGCCCATCAAGGGGATTCTGAAGAACAAGACCGCTGCGACTTCCTCGGTGGTGGCCTCGGCCGAAGAACCCCGCCGGAGCGTGGACGAGGAGCTGAGGTGAGAGCCGGAAGGGCCGGCGGGGACGCCCGAGTTTCCGGTCCCGGCGACCCTGGCCCGCTCGCGGCCGAGCGATGCCGAGTGGGAGCGGCGACCGTAAGTCTATGCGCGTCTGTGTTTTAAAGCAAATCCGATCTTTGAAACTGGAGCCTGTGCACATTTAGGCATCGTGTTGAAGTTTGAGAGTTTCAGCTTTTAAGATTTTATCCTTTCTTCACCTCGGAGGTGCCTTAAGGTTGTTGTATAAGAAAACTTTTTTTTGCCTCGGGAAGAACCTCTTTCAGATTTAGAGTCATGCTAATGGACCTCAAAAAGAAACCATTTCCCTAATATTAAGCATCGTGCTACCCTCACTTCCCTGTTTGTCAGTTCTGCACTGAGAGATAAATGTTTTCCAACTCCCTGATCTACATTTAATGGAAAGTTACACACTGCTGCACATTTTTGCCTCTGCTGCTACTGTTTTGTGTGCTTTCTAGTTTGGGGACCTATTAACACGTATCTAAGCTCAGAACGGTTCGAAGAGGAGCAGCTTCAAGATGTTGACTCGAAGCAATGTGTGTACTAGTAAATAATTAGAAACAACCCGAGGCCCATTAGTGAGAATTGGTGAAATATTGTAATACATTTGTATAATGGCTTTTTGAAAACAGTGAGGTAGATGTTTTTGCCCAGAGAAAGATTCCCAAGGTGTAGTGCTTCATGAAAAACACACACTACTAGGTTAGAGGATTCTACTTTCTGGAATAAGGCTTAAGAAAAATTAGTGAAATTTGTAGTCCTGAAACTAAAATGAAGATGGTCGTGAAATCTTAATATTAGTGTTTTGGTAACTGTTGGAAGCGTTCATTACAAATAGTATTCTTTCTAAAAAGCTATGTAGAGCTGGGCGTGGTAGCCCATGCCTGTAATCCCAGCAGTCAGGAGGCTAAGGCAGGAGGATCACTTGAGAGTTTAAAAGCTATGTAAGATGCAGCCATGGTGGTGCATCCCTTTAACCACAGCCACTCAAAAGGCATGGGCAGGAGGCTTGAAAGTTTTTTCCAGACACTTGGGCAACCTAATGGACACCGTGTCTCAAAGTAAAATTTTAAAAGGCCTGGGGATGTAGTTCAGTGTGGAGCACTTGCCCAACATGTGTAGAGTCCTGAGCTCAATCCCCAGTACCACCAAAAACAAATTTTTTAAAAGATGCATAGAAAGCTGGGCACAGTAGACCCTAATCTGTAGCGCCAGCTACTCAGGAGGCTAAGACAATAGGACCACTGGATTCCAAGAGCTCAAGATCAGCCTGGGCAACATTAAAAAAAAAAAAAAAAACCCTGTCTCACACACACAGGGCAAAAAGAAAAGCTATATAGCAGCATAGGATAAACTGTAAAGCTTTCGTAAATTTTACTCCAGCAACAACTGTCCTAGCAAATTATACCCTAAAATTCTCACTGACTAGATATATGCGAATACGACCATTTCTGCCTTAAATTAATTAGGCAAATCTTGGAATCATTAGGTAGTAGTATATTGTTGAATATCATCAGTCATTAAGGCAAAAACTAGAAAACACAGATTATAGTACAATACATATAGCTTATGTATTAATATGTGTATTTATACATCTGTATGTATGTTTTTTATATCTTGATAGTTTATGTATTTTATATGTATCATAGGGTGCAGTACACACAAATAAAAGCTATTTGGCTTAAGATGTTTGGATGATAAGTTTGTGGGTTTTGTTTTTGTGGTACTGGAGATTGAACACAGTGCTTTCACACTAAACTACATCTCCACCCCTTTAATTTTGAGATGGTCTCAGTAAGTTGCCCAGGCAGGGCTTGAACATGATGATTCACCTGCTCAGTCTCCCAGAGCTGAGATTACAGGCATGTGTCACCATGTAGCTTTAAATTTTATTCTTAGCTTTTACAAAACATAATTTCTACCTAGAAATGGCACTCACCTGAGGCTGAGGCAAGAGGGTAGACCAATCTGAGCCACAAATGAAGGAAAGAGAGAGAAAAAGAGGGAGGGAAGAAAAGATGGAGAAAGAAAAAAGAAAATAAAGCATAATTTCTGCTTGTGTACTGTAGTTCTTTTTCTTCTGTCATTATCTTGCAAACCACATTATAGAGTTGATGTACTTTCTTTCACAGTAGAGATACACTTTAAACTTAAAAGGACCATATTCATTCTTTTTCTGCCCTAAACAATAATGATGACAGTTGCTTTTAATTCAGAAGTGTTAATATTATTTAAGAATGACTTGTTTTAGATTAGGAAGCACATAGAAAGTTCATTAATGTGTGTTAAATGTAAATTTAAAGCTTAAAAATTTATTGTAAAACACCCATGTATCTGTCCTGGTTAAGAAAGAAAATGGTAGCCAGACGTGGTAGAACGCACCTGTAATATCAGCACTGTGGGAGGCTGAGGCAGGAGGATTACTGAGTTAAAGGCCAGCCTGAACTGCATAGTGAGACACTGTCTCAAAAAGACACCCCCCCCCAAAAAAAAACCCCACAGAAAATGTTTTTGTCGCTTCAGAAATGTCCCCTTCCCTTTCAATTACAGTCTATATCTTCCCCGGAATAGAAACCACTATCCTAACTTCCATGCTAATTACTTAAGTACCTATCTCTACATTCTAGTTTGGCCTACCTTTGAACTTTACACAAGTGGAGATATGCTAGACTTTTACAGTGTCATTAGTAGGAAATCTTAACCAGGATGAAACTTTCCGTTAATGTCATGCAGCTCCCTTTGTTTGTTAATTAGATTGTTTCCTTCACAAAATGAATTCCTCTTAAAACCTGTATCTGTTCTTTTCACTGTCTTCCCAATCGGAAGCTCCTTTATCATTTTGATATAGAGACCTCCATAGGGATGGAGGACAAACTGCTGGACTGACCCCTAAACTGTTACTCATTGAAAGCATGATTTGTGTTTTTTCTGAGACAGATTTAAAGTAGGCTTTTAGCTAGATATAGTGGCACATGCTTATAATCCCAGCAAACAGGGAGGCTGAGGCAGGAGGATCATAAAGTCTAGCCCAGCCTGGACAACTTAGTGATACCCAATTTGAGAATAAGGGCTTTGGCTGTAGCTCAGTACTGCGGTCCTGGGTTCAGCCTTTAGTGCCTCAGAGAAAAGAATGACTCTTCATTTGGGCCTGTAGATGCTATAGGTTATTAAAAGCAGGCCAAAGCTTGACCTTTATTTTATAAAACTTGCTATTGTCTCAGCACTGCATATAGGCGTATTTTTTAAGAGAAATATCTGACTCAACCCTGGTGAAACAAGGTTTTCCATACCTAAATTTACCTAGCCTATTTGATCCCTGTTCAAGACGGAGGACACTACCATAGGAGCAGCTAAAGTACTTTTCAGGATTCACAGGAACATAGCTCCATCAGCAAATCCTCCTGCCCTAAACCTGTGGTCCCAGCAGACCCAGGCCGCTCCCACGAACCCCCTGGAGCTGTAAAACCAGGACTGAGGTCCTGACTAGCCCGACCCCACCCCCACAGCACCCCATGAACCTGCTGCCCCTCTAAAGACCTGTGCTGCCTTCAGTTTCTCCAACGGAAGGAAACCCCCTTCTGCCTTCTCTTACTTTGCCTTGTTAGGGGACTAGCTTGATCTGTGTCACAATTGTGCTCCCCTTTATTTTCTCTTCCTGTTTAATCAGTCTTTTTCCTGTAAATGTGTGCTGAGTAACTCAGGATTAATTTCCATTATCACTGAAGCAAGGACTGGGGCTAGCTGGTGCCCATTTCTTCTGACCTTTACAGTGTATCACTTTCTCACCAGGCGGCTTGCAGGGCAGAGCTACAAGGACCAAAAGCAACTGCAAGTCTAGTGTGTGAACCCATTCTCTACTGCGCTGAGATCTTGTTTGATTTTCAACCCAAGACTACATTTTAAAATCATAAAAACTTGATAGCATCCTTTTCTAATTTTTTTTCAGGCACATTAGATTTCTGTTGATTCTCAACAACTGTTGGGGACTGATCAGAGACCCCCTGTACCTGAGGGGGGAAGAGCAGAGGGAGTAAAGGCAAGACAAATTTAAGATACAAGGGGGACCAGAAGGAACTTGCCTCTAGTGGACAGGCACACCCATCTTACGGTTGACCTGCTTTTATTAGCAAGACTGGGGGGAGGGTAGCACACATTTCATGGAACAGCAGCTATAGAGAATGGGCAGATAAAGAATGAGCTGACGAGAGCTGGGGATTTAGCTCAGCGACATAAGCACCTGCCTGGCAAGCGCAAGGTGGTGAGTTCCATCCCGGGTACCAAAAAAAAAAAAAAATTAGGGCAAAGAAAGAATAAGCTAATGAAAAATGAAATGTTCTCTGTACCCACATGCCTGTACAGTAGACCCTTGACTGACAAACTCAGTTCATTCTTGAGGGCTGCTTTAACTCAGACTGTCAATTGAAGGCTCAGACTTCTCTACACAGCCTTTAAAGTCTCTGTCCTTTATACGGGCAGATCTCAGTGTCCTTGGAGAGACATTGGCTCAGGATTTCTGTTAACTCCATATAGGAAAGGATGTTGTAATGTTCTTTCCAGGATACTCTAAGATTTAAATCTGCATCTCATACCATCTAGGAGTACAAGTGGCCAGCATTTGGGTCATAACTCAAGATTTTGGCCGTAAGTTAAAACAAATTCCCTGTCATAACTGAAGATGTGTGTTTGTCAGGTTGGTCTTAACCCAAGGGTCCATGCTATCTTACTTAAGGAATGTTGAGTTATCAACATTCCACCTATTGCCAGGGGGCCAGGCTTTCCCTATTTCTCCCTGTCTTTGAAGTAGGGTCACACCAGCCTGGGGAGAGGCCAAGTCACATATTCAGGGTCCCTGTAGTCTATCACATAGCCTGGTCCCCAACAAACAATTCTAAATTATAAGGACTGTTATTAAACCCCTTTTTACTGTAATGCCCATGTAGAGTAAATGCAGCCTAAGAGGATGTTTCCTGGGCTCATTTGTAGTCGCAGGACTAGGGAAGGATAACTGAAACTTAAAGCCTGTCTCCCAATTAGATGTTTTTGGTTTGCTGCCACAAGACCCACCTCTTGAGACAGAGGCCTGGGCATCTGAAGAAGTCAGTATTGTTTAAAGCAAGTTCTGTTTATCTGGTCTAATTTAAGCAAGTGACTTTTTGGAGAATTTTAGCAACATTCAAGTTAAGCTAAAAATTCAAGTGAATCCAGTAGATATCCATATGTGTTCCACGCTGAATAAATACAAAAGCATTTGAAATTCTGTTTCTGTGCTTAAAAGTAATGACCCCGTGGGAAATGCAAATCAGAAGTACATTGAGATTCCATCTCAGGTTGGTCAGAATGGCTACCAGCAAGAATACAAAAAGCAGCCAGGAATGATGCGCACACCTATATCCTATAGTCCTACTGCTCTGGAGGCTGAGGCAGGATCACTGCAAATTCAAGGCCACAAAATGAGTGTAAGTTTAGCCTCGACTACATAGAGACCCTATCTCAAAAAACAACAAAATTTTTTTGGCACATGCTGCAACATGAAATAAATCATGTGCAAAAGCACAAATACATGATTTCATTTGTGTGAAGTTCCTAAAATAGATTCATACAAGCAAAAAATAGAATAGTAGTTGGATGGAGAGATGGGAGTAGCATAGGGATACAGTGGGGAAGACGAATAAGTTCCCAAAACAGATGAGGGCGATGATTGTATAACACTTAATACCACAAGGTTGCAGCTTTACTGTGGTTGAAATGGCTATTTTTGTGTTGCACATTTTTAAAGTGACTCACCAAACTTTTGAAATCATGGTGAAAGGAAAATTATTAAAATTTAGGTATGTCATTCTTCAAGAACATTTCAGGACTTGGGAAAATGAAAGTATACATAGTTTGGACCAAATGTAGAAAGGGTGAAAGTATATAAAGTCACAAACTGTGTAAGTATATATGTAACAAAATACTGTTGGCTGGTAGAGAGGTCTTTGAGGCCCTTCTTAATGAATAGATAAAAGTTATAACCTAGGCATTAAATTATTGAACACCTTAGTAGTTGCATAAGTAGTTTATTGAATGGCTGTTAACAGGTATTTCTAAGCATTTCTCTATTCCTTAAGTAAATACAAATATACCAATTTTTAACAATAACTCCCTTTTTAAAAGTTATTTTATTGCAATCTTAATAGTACCTAAATTTAATAGTTTCTCATGCTTATTTTTAAGGGTCCATCCTTTATATTCTGATTCTTACACATATCCCTGAAGAAATTATGCCAACAGCCAGGCGTGGTGGCCCATGCCTGTAGTCCCAGCACTTGGGAGGCTGAGGCAAGAGGGTGGCTGTGAGTTTCAGACCAGCCTGGGCTACATAAGCAAGTTCAAGGCCAGCCTGCACTATATAGGAAAATCCTGTCTCAAAAAAACAATTAATCCAAGGAAATAACTCCTGTGTGTGTGTGTGTGTGTGTGTGTGTGTGTGTGTGTGTGTGTTTTATAATCATTTACTGGAATATGATCAATCAAAAATGCTTACCTACTGAGTTTGGACAGTGATACACATTTTGGTTTCAGTTGCTATTAAATTTCTGTAGGTAAGAGATAACAATTATACCATGATCTAGATTCAGAATACTTTACTTTAAATAGATGGGTACTAAGTGTTCTTTTCTTTTTAACTTTAGTAAAAAATCCCAGAAGTGGGATGAAATGAACATCCTGGCAACCTATCATCCAGCTGACAAAGACTATGGTTTAATGAAAATAGATGAACCAAGCACTCCTTACCATAGGTAATGTTACATAATCATTTTTTCCTTTTGTAGCATGATTCCTTTTTGCATTGACTGTGAGCTTCTGGATTACTGCTGATGAATGCTATTTGATTTTACTTTTTTTTGTTTGTTTGTTACTGAAGCACTAGGTAATAATCTAATTGCTTCTTCCCATTTGGAGACAGGGTCTCAAGTATGTTGTCCTGGCTGGCCTCAAACTCATAATCCTCAGCCTTTCAGATGCTAGAAATACAGGTCTGTGCCACACCTCTCTCCAACCACATAAGTTTTTATTTATTAATGAGTAATGTGTAATTTTAAAATTATAGGAACTATTTGGTGCATTATAATCATTGCCAGTAAACATTTATTTGTTGCATTTGAGTGGTTGCCAGCTGCTAATAAAACACAGGTTAGTGAGCTTTGTCTTTCTTGAAGAGATGAGATGTAGATTTGTTTTCTTCTCAAGTAGAAATCAGAGGCTTTCTTTGCAAAAATGATAACTGCATAGATGATAATGGTGGTCATTACTATTTCTTGTCATTTTTGAGCTTATATAGGTAAATTGTGATTTTTGGCAATTTCAAGTCCAACGTTTTTTAAATGAATTGTGAAATGATAGTAGGTGGTGGTACCTGATAGGAAGACAAAAATCATGTACCAATAAACATAAGAATATGGAGGCTGAGAGTAGTGGTGTGCCCCTATAATCCCAGCATTTGGGAGGCTGAGACAGGAGGATTGCTGATAGTTTAAGGCCAGTTTGGGATACATAATGAGACCCTGTCTCAAACCAAAAAGAGTGGGGGGATATGGAGCTTGGTGTGCTGGTGCATGCCTGTAATCCCATCACTCGGGAGGCAGAGGCAGGAGGATTGCTGTGAGTTTGAGGCCAGACTGGGCTACAAAGTGAGTTTAATGCCAGCCTCAACTACGGAGCGAGACCATATCTTAAAAAAAGGAAAACAATCTTAAAAAAAGGAAAACAAAAATGGAGCTCTCAAATACAGTGGTACCTCAGTTCACAAACACTTTTGTTTGCAAATAATTTGGTTTACAAACAAAAAATGTTTGACAAAATGTTGTTTTTGTTTGCAAACTCTGCCTCAAATGACAGACACGACCACAGCCATCTTTCTCACACAAACTCAAATATAGCCATGTTTTCTAAAGTTATGGAACATATTGAGTAAATGAACCAAGATACCACTGTAAATGGAATACTGAGTTAAAATTATGCCTTAACTTTTATTGAAAAATAAAAATTTCCAAACCAAAATATTTTGTCATCAAAGTAAGACAACATAAATCCTTAAGTCCTCATTACAATAGAAATGCTCTTATTTTTTTTTTTTTCCGGAAATGCTCTATTTTAAATCAGTGGATGAAAACTTTGGAAAATACTATGAAATTACTTGATACTAATAAAACCACAAAAATAAACAAGATGTTCACAATTGTGCCAAGGTTAGAAATAAATAGATACAGATAATGAAACGCAGTACTAATCAAATTTGAGGAAAGAAACATTTACGAAGAAGCTTATATCCTTGTTTTTCTCCTAATTACAGATACGTACTTTAAAATACATCTCACATGAGTGCCTGCCTGGCAAGCGCAAGGTTGTGAGTTCGATCTTTGGCACCCCCCCCCCCCCAAATCTCAAACTCTTGATTGAATCAGGATCCAAAGTCAGGGCTTTCTCTTTTCTCAAACATGGTAGCCATCCCTCACTTACCTGTGTGAGTTTGGGGAGCTGACTTAAAGTAATTAAGAACAGGCATGATTGTTTTAAATGATTTATGGCCATTATTTTTTGCTTATTAATATTTAAAATAAATCTGAATAGTAGATACTCAATACTACTTTTTTGTTTTGTTTTGCCTTACATTTTACTGAGAGTTGCTGGAAAGGTCATTTGGTACGTATGTGAGACCTATGTATGCATAGACGTGTGTTCTCAGCTTTTATCAGCTCAGTGCAATTTCATCATTCTTTTCATGTTTTTTTTAATTTTGTTAAACAGGATGCTTTTCAAAGAAAGGTCATGTTACATTTATACTATATAAGAATCTTAATTCAATCCAGTAATGTAGAGGGGTTTATTTCATCTCCTCTTGAAAAAATAAACATCATTTTAACTATTGTACTTACTTAACCTGTCTCCTCAACCTGGGAATGTTAACCAGCAGTTTTTTTATATACAGTTGAATTCTGTTTGATATACCTCTCATGAAAATTAAGGATGCCCATTTTTGCAGTAATATTTGAGCAGAATTTTCACTCGATGGTACAATAGAAAAGCCAAACAGCTTTTAAACTTTCTGAACTAGATCTTTAGGATCTTATTTTGTTATTTTACCTATTCTTATGTCTGTTTAGATCACTTGTCTTTGTCTCAACAGCAATGTCCACCCACATACATAGTCCAAAACCAAATGGTGATTTATTTAGCATTGTTTTCCCTCATTGAATGAAATAATTGCAGCTTCATAGTATTTTTTTTCAGATGATTGGAGTTTTGGGGTTCTTTGTTTGTTTGTTTTTGTTTTGTTTTGTTTGGTACCAGGGATCAAACTCACGACCGAGCCTTTGTAAGGCAGGCGCTTATGCCGCTGAGCTAAATCCCCAGCCCCTTGGGTGTTTTTTTTTTTTTTATGATTGCCTTTTTAAGTAATCATTTGGAGTCTTAATTGGTTCTGTACTTTTATTTTATTTTTTATTTTTTCAGCACTGGGGATTGCACCAGGGCCTTGTGCTTGCTAGGCAAGCTTTCTGCCTCTGAGTTATACTTTTTAACTGTTTGCATTGAATAGAAACTATCTAAAGTAACCTGAGATGAAAACAGAGCTGTTAATGTGTTGATATTTTAATTGGTTAATAGAATTATGTTTATCAATTGAGTTTTTCTACTGGAAAATTCTACTTCATGTATTAATTGCAATGTGCTTATCATCCTAGTATGATGGGTGATGATGAAGATGCAGTTAGTGATTCCGAAGCCACTGAACCCCTAACTCCAGATGTCTTAGCTAAGAAGTAAGTTATAAAGCATTTTTACTTATACAGATTATATTTGTACAGTTAGACATTTTATATTGCTTTGTTTTTTACTTATACACATGTAAATGAAAGGCTAAATACATCTGGTTTTTGTTTCTGTTTGCTTGTTGATGCTGGGGATTCAACCCAAAGCCTCCAAATACTAAGCCTATGTTTTACTACTGAGTGACATCACCAGCTCCTATCCAGGTTTTTCATTTCAACTACTAATCTTATGTCTTGATTAAAATCAATGTAGATAGCAGGAAGATTAGAATACATTACCCTGGAATACTGAGTTGTATCTTTTTCCTATGATTTTGTCTTGTTTAGTGTCCTGTTGCCTGTATTTTAAAGATAGAAATGAGAAAGGCAAAAATTAGTTAATTCATAAAACAAACTCTTGCTGTTACTGATTTCTGGCAATGGTTTTTGCATATTGGTTTTGACACCCATTCCCATTCTTTCATGTTTTATTTTCTTTAATGATCTTTAGATGTCTCACGATGCTCAGAATTTGACTAAGGCACTTGAATAATACAGTGAATAATAATGTGTTGGTTTGTAAATTATTGTACAGATTAGCTGCTGCTGAAGGCTCAGAGCCAAAGTATCGGATTCGGGAACAAGAAAGCAGTGGAGAAGAGGATAATGATCTCTCACCAGAAGAGCGAGGTAGTTTCCTCTCCGCTTTCAGAATGATACTAGTAGTTGTACAGATAACATATTCTCAAATTGTACTAACATATTCTCAAGTTGTACTGTCTGTCTCCTATTTTCAGTAACTACCTTACAAAATATACCAATAGGCCTTTGAAAATAGTTTGAAATATAAATTGTTCCTATAGTTTGTTTCCTTATTATACTGCAAAAACATGATCTATTTCCAGTAGGGAATTTAACTACTGTATCTTCTCATTTTTCATTAAGGAGTAATTATTCCTCTAGTTGTAGTTCCAGAGTCAGCCTGCAGGGGGAGCTGTTTTACTAATTAGAACTTCAGTAAATTCAGTTCCCACCAGTAGTTACTAAGTTCTGTAAAGATTGGTTTTTTTTGTTTTTTTTTTTGTACCGGGGATCGAACTCATGACCTTGCGCTTGTCAGGCAGGTGCTTAAGCCACTGAGCTAAATCCCCGGCCCCTAAAAGATTGTTTATTGACAGTAGAGGTTCTTAGAAAAAAGTTGTCTTGTGCAAACATCTAATAAAAATTTTTAAACAAATCATATAACAAAAATTGTCTTGTAATTTATAGCATATGATTGTCTCTAGGGTGTGTGAATATGTATGTGTATAACTGAGGGTGGCAGCACTTGGAATTGAACTTAGAGCCTTTGCACTGAGCTACATGACCAGTCCAGGTTGATTGCTTGTTTTAAATTTTGAGGCAGAGTTTGAGTTGCCCAAGATGTACTTGATCTTGTGATCTTCCTGCCTCAGCCTTCCAGTGTGCTGGATTACAGATGTGTCACCACACCCAGTAGAAATAACTTTTTAGACTATGTAAATATAATCCTTGAAAGACAAGTAATGTGATAGTGACCTCTCCCTCTTCTTAAAAATTTACCAATCTAAGAAGTTTTAGAATTATGTTTTTAGAAACACTTTAAAATGCCATTAGTAAAATGTAGTCAGTTATGTTGAATTGCTCCCACCATTACATTTCTGTGGCAAAAATTAAAATCATGACAGGCTTCAACCCAGAATTAATCAACACTTCAGTATAGAGTCTTGCTTAGTTCATTCATTTATTCATTTACATGTAGCATTACAGCTTACTTTTCTTCCCCATTCAATTCTTGTTGGAGAATTTTCCTGTGGCTTTCAGTGTTCTTCACAAATATGACTCGTAATAATAGCTTTGTCTTATTCTTCCACTGAAATGTACCTGAACTATATGACTCAAAGGTGGCAAACTATTTAACTCTTCCATTGGCATATTTTTCCTGTAAAGTGCACAGGTGGTAAATATTTCTGATTTTGATGGCTATGTGGTCTCTATTGGACACTACTCAAATCTGCCTCTGAGTACAGCAGCAACCTTAAACGTGTAGAGCTGAGTGTGGCTGACTTCTGATGAAACTTCATTAGAACAGACACGGCCAGCCCTTGAGCCAAGACTTTCTAAGTTTTTTTTTTTTGTATCTTACAGAAAAAAAGCGACAATTTGAAATGAAAAGGAAGCTTCACTACAATGAAGGACTGAATATTAAGTTAGCTAGACAATTAATTTCAAAAGACCTACATGATGAGGAGGAAGACGAAGAAATGTCAGCAACTGCAGATAGCGAAAAAATGAATATTGAATCAAAGCAAGGTTAGATGTTTTTAAAATATCACTGAGACTTAATAGTTCTCTGAGTCTGTGATAATTTATTTTGCTTTAAACTTAAATAGTAATTTTGCTAATTTACTTTATTATTACACTGTTTATAAAATTTCAATCTCTGTGCTAATTAAAGTTTATTATGCCTCTAATTGACTTAAGACCATATGTTATGGTATGTTATGTAGCTATTTTTTCTTATGGTTTGCTTGAGTTTAGACAAGATATTTGTCTTTATATTAAGCTGTGTTTTGTTTTTGGCTTTCAGATCATATTTTGTCATAACAATCTAAAGAAACATGGTTTTAATATGAAGAATTTTTTTAAAATATCCCTTTAGGTTCTAAAAACATGTCACATCTTTCCAGTGTGATCCTTCGGACTTGACAAGTTATTTAACTTTGTTTTTTCAGGGCATCGAACCCAGGACCTCACACATGTTAGGGAAACACTATCACTAAGCTAAATCCTCAACCTTTGATGGTTTTTTTTAATATTCAAGGGAACATTTCTTTGTTTATAGTTTTTCATCAGCTTCTTGTCAGACTTTCAATATCAGCTCTTAGTAATGCATTAGGAATGCGCTTCATTTGCTGCTGGAAATTTGTACACAATACTATTATGTCAGAGAACAAAGAGATTTTTTTTTCTTGTTTGTTATAAGTCAGTACTTTTAAAGTATAACACTGTCCACTCAGCTACTTAGGAGGTTTAGGCACAAAAATCGTAAGTTTGAGGCCAGTGTTAGCAACATTAGTGTGACCCTGTCTCAAAATAAAATTTTCAAAAGGGATGAGGATGTAGCTGACTGTTCCTGGGTTCATTCCCTAGCACTGCAAGCAAGAAAAGAAAAAAAGAAGGAAAAAAAAAACTGGCTTTTGTCCGCCTCTGCCTATAAGACGTTAAATTTCACACATTTAATAAATATATTTTTCTGTGTAATGATTACTAGTTTATGTTAGCTGAATGCCTGCTTTTGATTCAGTGGAGCTAAAAGTACTTTTTGTGAAATGTACATCTTTTTTGATGTGTGTATATTTACTTTTAAGGATGTATTCTTTAAGTATATCCTCCTTATCATAAAGTGTACAAGAATAGAAAGCACTGTATAATAAAGCTTAAAAAATAAGTTCTTTATTTAGCTCCTACCTTTTAGAGGCCCTTAAATTTTTTGTATTTACCAGCCTTTAAAATGTCCAGGTTCTGCAGAATACATTGCTTTCCGAGTTGGCAGTCCACTTCCACTTT
Organism: Dolichotis patagonum; assembly: GCA_004027295.1. Classification (NCBI taxonomy): domain Eukaryota; kingdom Metazoa; phylum Chordata; class Mammalia; order Rodentia; family Caviidae; genus Dolichotis; species Dolichotis patagonum. The sequence goes on along the minus strand of PVJX010005549.1, from coordinate 27,557 downwards.
GCTGTACTGTTCCCGCACCATTCCCACCTGTTTTATTGCTGTTTTCATGAAGAGTAATATGATTCTGATGTGTGCTTTTCTAGAACATTTAGGGGTGTATTGTTTCATGTTAATCCAATTCAATGTATATTAACAGACTCGATAAGCTAATTATTTCTGAGGGTGACATAAGCAAATTATGTTGACTTTTTTTCTTTGTCTTTGTAGGATCTACTACAAGTGATCAACGGCAAAACAAATCACAAAATTCATAGAAGAGCTTTGTTCAGTACTGCAGTTGTCAAATACAAATCCTGTTACTATAATACACTGCTTCTTGTTTTCCAAAATTCATGACTTAAGTACCAAAATACATCCCAGTTTATTACAGATTGCCAAGAATTAAATGATGACCTTAGAGACTGATTAGACTGAAAATGCCTAACAAATGCATATATTCTTGTGCCTCATACTTAGCACAAATACAGTATAATCTCATTAGCCCAAAACTGCTTTACTTTTGTAAGAACACTGGTTAGTTTGTATATTATATAGCTTTTTATGCGTTAAAAGTTAACGTCTTTTTTGGGGGGAGGGAAACTAACTTATTTTCATCACTTGTAGATGTGGTTACCTCTTATAAATGGTTGGGCTTTTTGTTTTTTACCAAAAGCCAGTTGGAACAATAGGACATAGAGATTGATAAATACTCAGGCTGAAAGGTATTTTTAACAGTTGTCTTCAGTGTGATTTGTCTGACTGAGAAGGATTAAAAGAGTTACTGTTATATTTTCTAGTTACTACCTTCAAAGTACCTGTTGAGGTTTTTTGTGCTTACAAGGAAAGGACAGACATTTTTCTCATCAAAACTAGATTGTTTTTGTTTTTGTTTTTGTTTTTTAAATGTCGGGTTAAACTTGCACTAGTGTGTGCTCTGCTTGTTTTGGTACACTGGGCAGACTTCAAATCAGTTTCTTCAATAAACACAATTCTAGTGTAGCTGTGTCAGCTGGCTCACTCCCTTCTACGCATACAAGGGTCACAAAGATTGTCACGATGTTAGGAGCTCTCCTTTCTCTTCCCATACTCTTGTCATTTGCTGCAATAATGAATTTCTCATTGCTTATCAATGCCTAATCTACTTGTGAAGAAAGTAGTTGAGTAGCAGCAGTACTATAAACAGGATATATAAAATTGCTCAATTTCTGCATCTCTCTGGCTTACACTTTGATAATTAAATTGCTATTATTAGCTCATTTGACTTAATAAGATCTTAGAAAATAGTTAAGGATTTTTTGCATGATGAGAGAATTGTATGTAACCAGTGATACAATTGTTGCTGAATGTACCGGCAGAATTAAGCCTGAACATTTTTTAATTTAAAACATTTTAATAGTCCCTGCTTTAAAGGAATATGATAATGTGTCTTTTGATGAATGTCCTTTATTCTAACACAGGATAATTTGGATTATTTTTTCCTCTGAAATGAAGAGTCCTGTGTATCTTGGTTCAGTGATATTTTCATTTCTAGTCAATTATTTGTATCAACTTTTTGTTAGTACCAAGAGTCCATTATGTGAACAGACTTTTAAAATAGTTTCTGTAAATTATATATATATATATGAATGAAATGGCTTTTATTGAAGAGCTGATCTTCCACTTGCCAGTTTATGGAAAGATCATAATTTCAGTATGTTGAAATAAATAAAAGTGGGAGAATTGTTTGCTGTTAGAAGAATATATTGTTTTGAATACTTTTTCTTGAAGTGTCTAATCAAAGTATCTCTGAACTGAAGGCATAGTATAACAACATCTGTCTTCTGAATTTAGGGCAGTTGGGGGTTGTGGAACTTTAAACTATATAGAAACTACAGAAAGTACTCACATGCTTTTTGTTTGTTTGTATTACATTGGGGATTGAGTCCAGGCGTCATGCATGCTAGGCAAGCCCTGAGCTACATCCCCAGCCCTGCATTGTTTCCTTCCCTCACTCTCTTCTCCTCTCTCCCTTTCCCTCTCCCTCTTCTTCTGTCTCTTCTTCTCCCTCTCCCTCTCTCTCTTTCTTTCCCTCTCTCCTGTCTCTCTTTCCTCTCTCTCATTTTGAGGTACTATCTCAATTGTTTCCCAGGCTGACCTCAAAACTCTTGTAGTCCTCCTGCCCCAGCTTCCCAAGTAGTTGGTATTACAGGTATGTCGTACCATGCCCAACTTCCACATACTCTATTTGTAGAAGCCATTGCTGTACAGTGCAGGAAAAAATAAGACTCAAACAACTGATTCTGTTGGTGATTTCTATAAACTATTTCTTGAAACTTTAAAAAAAAATTTATTTCTTGAAGCAAATCATTTCTGGTTTCAGAAAGGTAATTATCTCACAGGTGTAAGACCTGCCAAACAACATGTTTGGTAAGATTTTGGGTAGTCAGGTGCAGCTGAATAAAAATGTTTCAGCAAGTCTTGGGCTAGCCAAAATAATAAAGCATCATGAACTGGGACTGTAGCCCAAACACAGGGCACTTGGTAGCATGCATTAGATTCTGGGTCCAGCCCCCACACCACAAAAAGAAAAAAGGAACAGCTGCTGCTGCTTTATGATGCAAGGTAGGTATTTCCTTTGAAGAAAGTTATCTGAATGTTTGGTTCTCCTCAAGGTAGAGTTTACCTCCAGTCATGTATTCATTATTATTTCCTGTGCTTAACTTAAAGTTCAACAGGGATGGCCTTTTAAAATATGATACATAGGGGCTGGGGATTTTTAGCTCAGCGGCTTAAGCGCCTGCCTTGCAAGCCTGTGGTTGTGAGTTCGATCCCTGGTACCAGTAAAAAAAAAAAAGACTGCTTTCAGTAAAATCTGCCACATAATAGTGTAAGTGGATTGTTAAAATAACTTTTAAAGATTAAAGCTAACTGCCATTTTCCCCTAAACGTTCCATTTAAGTTAGCGTATGCTGCACATATTACGGTGACGTAAGTATGACACTGGCCTGTGTGTGGGCTTTTATTTTCTCGTGAGTCAGCTGTGTCGGGATCGTATTCCATTGACCAAGTGTTGACACTAGGGTGGATCTTGGATTATATTGTACCTGAGTAGTTTCTTTGGTTATGGTAAAAATTACAACACAAGCTGCCATTTTTTTGGAGACTATTTTCAACTGTCTGTGTCCCTTATATCTAATCCTCGAAACAGCCACACAAATCAGGTATCCTTCTCTGTACTCTATAAATAAGGAAAATGCTCCTGGCCAAGTTATTTGGGCTCAGTGTCTCATGCCTGCTACGTGACAGGATTCAAATCCAGAGCCAACTAAACTCTGGTCTTTCTTCATGCTTTTTTAGATGAAAATTGATTTTTTAAAGTACACCTTACAAATAAACCTTATTTGGATTCTTATACATACTGTATGCTTTAGGAGAACTGTTTTTCAAGTATTACTCCAAAATACTGAAACTTTTGTTTAGGGTTTATATTGCATGTAGGAAAGTCAGATGCACAAATGCTCAGTGGCTGGAGATTTCTGAGTGCATGATTTGGTTGTATTCCACAAGTTTGTTTCTAAGCAGACTGTTTGAAACTTAAAACATGATTATTTCAGAATGTGAATGTGTTACAAAGTCAAGTACCAAGTTGGTCTATAAAAATCAGCATGTGCCTAAACCAATGTGTCCCTGTGTGTTCTATAAAACCCTGGTAGCACAAGATGTTCTGTGAAGAAAATTCTATGAGTAGATAAGCTTTGCATATGCTACACAGTTTATTTTTCTACTCCCATGCAGATTTATGATAGCGCATGTCTAAAAGGTCTGTGGGGTGTTGGGAATAGCTCAGTGGTAAAATGCATACTTAGCATGTGCAGAGAGACCTGAGTTCTATCCCTAGAGAGAGAAGAAAAAGTCTAGAGTTTTGATTAAAGCAATTAGTTTAAATTGAGTATAATAGCATTTTTCAAATGTATTTTATAGTAACTGTCCTACTTATCAAGAAATATCCTAAGTAGGGGATATAAGCTAGGATTTCTAGTATATGAAAGTCAAACATTCTAGGAGAGTGCTTTATAATTTGCCAAACATAAGACTTTAATTTTTGGTAACTCATGCAATAAACTGTAAAAGGCGTATCCAGGGCAGATGAGGGTGGGGTTGATGTGGCTGGTTCTGGGCACTGTGGTTTAGTACTGATACGACTCTTGCTCCAAGATTTGCTGCTCTAAGCAGTTTTCCAAAACATTTTGTCCTTGCCATTAACTCTTGTCTCGTTGGTTGACAGGAGCACATCTGCTACTCATTGGGAAAATAGAAGACAGAGCAAGTGTCTCTGGTCTGGCTTGTGCACCCAACCCATGGCTATTTTTCTTTTTAAGCTCCTATGCTTTAAATTTGCCTTTGACTCATTGTTTTATTTGTAAAATTATTGGAGGAGGAAATGATGAGACTAGGTAAATGAGGGTGGATTTGGCAAATGTTTAGTCATGATTTTATCTCAACTGCCCAACCTGAAGTATTTCTTTGAGTACAACTGCGAAGTGTTATCATTTCAGTTCTGTTACCAATGGGAATCATTGGAATTGGAAGAGAACTAACAAATTGTTCCCCTTCATTTAATTCTTTTGGGATTAATGACAGTGTTGACTAGAAATAGAAGAGGATTGTGCAGGCTGGTCTTTTCTGTCATACCATTTGGCCTCCCTTTGCAGGTATCCCAAGTTTTAAAGAGGTTTACAATGTTTTGTTCAAATAGTTCAGTCTGAAAAGTTACAGAGCTAATGAACATAAGAACAAAGCTTAGTTACACACTTACTTAGTTCTCTCTGGTTTCTGAAGTATTCTTTGTGCAAGCAGTTATTTACAGACAGAATAATGTATTCTTTTCACGTCCGTATGTAACAGTCACTCATCTGAAAATTAAGCACTTTATTATAGTGCAGCATACTAAACTAAATGGGGAAGTGCAGACTGAAGACTTCCCAACTCTTAAAAGATTTTTCAAGCTTGGCTGTGCACTGCTTTGCAGGAACAAGGAAGGCGTCAGCATATGCTCACTCATGCCAGCCATTCTAAAGAGGCTTTGCTGGTGCATGAGACTAGGGAAGATTGACTTCATTATTAGCAAGACTGTTACTTGGTCTTTTTTTGTTTGTTTTTCTTTATCTGATTCCCTTAAAACCAACTTAAGATCTCTAGACACTTGACACAAAAGTGTTACTAAGCAAGATAGAACAGTCTCAACAGAAATGTCAAATGATCTGTTTCGTTTCATTTTGTTGAGGCAGGGTCTCCCTGTATAGTGCAGTCTGGTCCTGAATTGATCAATCTTCCTGCCTCTGCCTCCCTAGTGTTGGGATTACAGGTATGTGCCATCACATAGGTTGTGATTTTTTTTTTAAACACCACTGCCTAATACAAAATGTTGGCTATCAGAAGTTGAAGCAAATTTTGTGGATTGTTGCCAGTTAATTTTATGCACCCTTTTTCCATACTTTAGTTCATGGTGGGCAGCAAAGGGCTGGGGAGAGAAGGGGTGGATATGGGAGTTCCACTCTAGTTTGAGAGTCAGAAAATGCTCTGCTCCTGTGCTATCTTTTAAAGGCAAACAACATTTCCCCAACTAGTGAGTGTCTTGAGTTTTCCTGGTGAATTGCGAAATGTATAACCCAATCTTGAGGGTTGTCTTTCATACTGTTCTCAATCTGAATACAACCTAGAGAAAAAAACTAAGCAAGCTGCAAAGTGAGCTGAACCAAAATAATAATTTATCACAATAAAAGACATTGCTATTATTCATCCTCATAATACTCCCCCTCACTTGGAGCACACATACAACTGTTCTTGCCAGTTTGTGAAGAGGTTCTGGAAGTCCTCTTGCATGCGTCTCCTTAGTTGTGCTGTGGTGGCTGCCTCCAATGTCCTAAATTGATTTAAAGTGTCAACCTTTCATGGTCATTTTGACTTTGGGAAAGAGCCAGAGATTGCATGGTACCACGTCCGGTGAATAAGGTGGATAAAGACAGGCTTTTGCTAGCCTGCCTTGCCTTTGGCTGGCACTTGGCAGAAGCATGACTTTTTTTTTTTTTTTTTTTTTAATCACACCTTGTTCAAAAGAGAACTTCTAGAACTGCTTCAGAAAGTGGCAAGAATAATGGGATGTGTGTTCAAAGTGTAGGGGAGGATTTTGAGTGGGCTGAATGGCAATGTGTCTTAGTGTAATACATTTTTAAATTTAAACACTTAACTATATTTTGGTCACACCTCAGTTCTTAGGCCTAGAGATGCAGCATAGGCCTTGTGTTTAATTGTTACCACTGAAAAAAAAATTTGGGGGAAAAATACACAATTACTGTGACCAAAGCGAAATATACAGGAGCAAGTTAGAATAATCAGGGTGTCTGTTGTTTATGTAAAGTATCTTACCCGTATCACAAACAGCACAAACAGCTCTGTGTTTGTTAGCCCCCACCCCAGATACTGTCCCGGAATTAATAACTGGCACTCCAGCCTTCAACCTTGATTTGTCAACTTCTCTCAAGTATGCAGCTCTAGTCCGTAGGAAACCTTACTGATCTTATCTCTCTAAATTAATCCAAATCGCTCCCCCTTTCAAACTCAAGATCTTAGTCAAGCCACCATCACACTTGCTTGTGCTCCTCTATTTCCTTACTCATTCTGTCCCTTCCAATCCAGTTGCTACACAGCAGTAAATGTTGCTGACCTACTTAAAGCCCTTCTGTGACTTCTCTGCCTCCCTTAAGACTAGCTTACAAAACTACACGTACCGGCCCCGCCTACCTCTTCAAATCTTGCGCCACTCCTATTATTACAGTCATCACTTTCGTTTTAGTTTTTTTAGTTTCTCTAGTTCCTTAAGTTTCCCTCCTCCTCGTCATTTTTTAAAAATTTTTTGAGACAGGGTCTTACTAAGTAGCCCAGGCTGGCCTTGAACTCTCAGTAATCCTCCTGCCTCAGTCTCCTGAGTGCTGGGATTACAGGTGTGCACCGCCCTGCCTGGCACTAATTTTCCATATGACTTTAGTTAGCTTCAAAGACAACTCCCCTACAAGGCGGCATTTCCCTACCCACTCTCTTTAAAAAATGTCTTTCTCAGGATCCTTGTTTCCTTATCTGGTTGGTTTGCTTGCTTGTTGCCTGACTTCTTTCTAAAAACAAAGTTCCATGAAGACAAGAGCTCTGTGACACACTGCAGGATTCTCAACTTTGTATGGGCTGGTCCAGTAGAAGCCTTATCAAATATTTGTTGAATGAATGAAAGGGTGATGCTTGTACATTACATGATTCACCTTTTCCTTCCCAGGAGCCTTTCCTCATACACTTAGTACGTGAATATTAGAGCCAGGAAGGGTTTTAGGGATCAGGGAGGCTAATTTGCTTGTTTTCCAAGAAGGCAGCTCAATGCACAGTCAAGATTGCCCAGCTGGTTGTGGGCAGAGGAGAGACCAGAAGCCAGTTCCTCTGTCTCCTCATGTCCATACTAAATCTCCCCTTGCACTGAACCACTGTGGCCCTGTCTCAGCAAAATGATTTTATGTTTTCAGAGTGGAGCAAATTAAGAAATAAAATTATTTGTGCTCACTCTGGCAGCACATATACTAGAATAACATTATTCAAAATAGTCTGAAAGTAAACTCCTGCCCAAATAAAATTTCTTCAAAAAATTGAGGTATAATTACAAACTCCCAACTTCTAATCATTTCAGAAGTCAGTCTTGCTAGAGAATGTTCATGTGAATGTTGACTATTAAATACTGCATGGCTCCCAAAACAGAGAATAGGAAAATGGGTTTTTGTTCAAATGAGAAAGCAATCAAAGGATGGGGATAGAGGGGAAGAGAAGTGGATGAAAGGGATCGAGATGTGTTCTGTGTGTGTACCAACTGCACACAGGAGTGTGAGCACTGTGTACTGCAGATGTACATGCTAATAAAGATAAAAACAGAAAAAAGTCACACTCAGAGAAGCAGAGTAGAAAGGTAGTTGCCAGGGACTGGGACATGAGGGTTGACAAAATTGTCAGAGATTATAAATTTCAATTAAATGGCAGAATAAGGTTAGGAAATCTATTGTATAGCATGGTGACTATAGTTAATAATATGTATTCTTGAAAATTGCTAAGTGATTTCTAGAAAAAGGTTTAGTTTTTCACTTTCTCTAGTTCCCTAAGTTTATTGATCCTAGCCCACTGACCAAGCTGCTGGCATGTGCAATGTTCATTTTAGAAAAAGGTTCTCCAGTTGATTCGGGATGCCGGGAGAACAAGGAGCTCCTCCCCTCTCTGGGGGGCGGCTGTGATCCTGCTGGCGCGCGGGCTAAGAATCAGACATCTCATGTCCTGTCCCCCATCCCGTGTCCCCCCTCTCCCTCCCTCTGCTTAGCAAGTGGGAGCCAGTGAACTACACATCTTGTGAAAAGATTCAAATGTTATTTAGCATGAGTTTCCCATATGCAAAGATATGGACAAACATTTGGAAGAAAACGAGACAGTATAACAGCTAGTGAAGATCTCTGGTTGTCTAGCTTTGAAATTTATTTTTTCTTACGTCTCGTTCTGTTCTGTTTTGTTGTGTTTAATTTTACACCCTTTTAAAATAAAATAAAAAAAGAAAAAGGTTCTCAACATAAAAAGAGATAATAAATATGTTAAGTAGCTTGATTTAACCATTCCACAACATATAAAAATGCACATTTCAAATTAATGTATATCATGCATATTAATTTTTTTAAATAATGGAAAAGTACATTTTATTCTTTTAGATTACTTTCTGCATTAGTTCCGTAAAAGCAGGTGAGCATCTGGGTATGGTGGCACATACCTGTGATCCCAGAGCCTGAGAGGCAGGGACAAGAGGATTGCTGCGAGTTCAAGGCCAGCGTGGGCTGCAGAGTGAGTTCAAGGCTGGCTTGAACTATACCACATAGAGAAACCCTGGCTCCAAAATAAATAAAAGCAAGTGAGTAAAAAAAAAAAAGAAGTGTTGACTTTTCAATTATTTTCAATAATGAAAAGATCCCTTTGCTGGATTTCTATAGTTAGAGGATGTGGCTAGACCAGTAATGGACACAAACTTGGAACTAGCTCAAAGAGTTCAGGTTCTCTCCTAAGGACACTGCGTGAGTGAGTGCATTTAATCCCTAAACAATAGGGCTAACCTGACCAAGTCTTCAGTACACTTTGAGTCCCCTAGGTCACCTGTGACTGCACTGGCCTTGTAGGGAGAAGCCTCACAGCAGGGTGCTAGGGAACAGGGACAAGTGTGGAAAAGGACACTGCGTGTGTCAGCGCCTTGGTCAAGAAGTTTGGTGGAGTAAATCTAATATGGAGATGGAATAGACAAGGCAGGGCGGGGGTGTGTATGTTTACAATTGTATTGGAAAAGAAGGCTCCTCTTTCATATGGTTAGACTGTTTAAAAATTAATCATCAGCTAAAAGAGATGTGAGAGCACCTAATCAATACTCCTGCCTTCCTGTTCTTTGACGTAGCTCCCGCCTCCTATGAGTGCCTTGCACTCCATGCTCCGTGTTAAGGGTCATGGCATCTGCTCAGCCTGCTCTTCAGTGCAGTGCCTAAAACACATCATTGTTACTATGTGGGTTTCTGAGATCTATATTAGTATTTTCCATTGTTTTCATGTTATTTGCCTTCAAAAGATCATCTATTTTTAAACCTTTAATTAGTATCCAAGCAGATGGCACAACTAAGAAATCTTTTTCAGTCAGAGGCTTTGGTATATATCATTAGAACCCCAAACTTTATGGTTCTTTGTTCACACATCTTATTAATGAAAGCTACTGCATCCTAATTTTAGTTATAGTACACATTAAAATATCTAACCGGTAGCAAAAAAGAACTATTTGGAAAAACATTTAAAATGATCACCTCCTATTTTTTTCTTAACTGAACAGTAAAATGGCAGGGTTTACAGAAAGAGGATATTCCGTGCTTCATAACAACACACTTGAACACGGAGCTAGACAGCTCAGAACTAATTTTAGAACTCAGCAGTCAAAGCAATGCTTTCAAAAGGATGTCTGAGAAAAACCAGATCTTAAGTTTACATTCTTTTGTTTAAGCCCAGTGTGTACAGAACTCAAACTCTCCCCACCGAACAATGGTGTCATTGTGGAGAGGTCTCTTCCTGTCACCCATGCTGTGCATAGAGTCTCTCTGGTGCCCTCCACTCCCTCAATCCTTCCATTTCCTAGGGAACTAAGCACTGTCTCTATTTCTTCACAAAGTCGCAAGTCTTCATCTAGCTGCTTCTAACTACTCTTCACTCTGACCCTTCGCTACCCAGTCCCTCCTCTGCCCCTCTTGCTGGAATCCCTCCTATTCCTGGATGTTAATTATCCATTTAAAGCAAATTAATCATACATTAAAATCCCAGGACTAAAAGCCCCTCACTCCCTTGGCCGACAAGATAAAATTGAAGTTCAGTTTGCCCTTGGGCCATCCTGACCTACTTTTCTAGTCATATTTTTCTATCCTCTATATGTCCCGTGGGTTTGGGTGAAGCTCTGCTGTTCCTTTTTCTCTACCATGGCCCTTGCTCTCTTTCTCTGAATATCAGCATTCTGGTCTTTTAGCTCAAGTCTCACATCCTACATTAAACTCTTTCATATGTGAGTTTTGCTTACTTCAAGTTCCTATTACATTATGCTTATTTCTCCATAGCCTACTGTGCTCTGTGTTCTTGTCATCTCTTTTTCCTGAACTAATCATATCTTATTCGGTGCTTTCTAACACATAGAAGGTACACAAAGAATATTTATTTCTGAATATTAACTAATGAAGCACTAATATGTGGCTTCAACTTGCACTGATGGAATCTTAGTATAGGCGGAAGGAACAAGAGCAGTTTGCATAGATTCTGGTGCTTGGACCTATTGGTGGGATGTAAGAAAACATTCCCATCACATTGCCCTTGCTTTGTCTTGTCTTCATGTCTGGACACCAAGAAAGGTTGCTGGATTGCCCAGGTAAGCTGCATCAGATCCCAGAAGAAGGGATCCGTGCTGCCACAGAAACACCTGTCCCGTTTAGTTAGAGCTGACAGTATCTAGCCAGCCTGCACAAGGCCTTGTAGTCTGCAAAGGTGTAGGGATTAGTAATGCATGGTCTTGCTCACATAGAGGACCAGATTAAGTCTGGTTTGAACAGCTGTCTGCTTCCAAATGCTTGCAGCAGGAAAACACACTGATATTTTGTATTTTCCAATCACACATGGGTCCATGGAGATAAAATGCTAATTTCAGCAGATGTGTGGATCTTACATGGGGAAAAGGTGTCAGAACACTGCACCATCACCAAGAATAGCTTCTTAAAGTCACTGGGTGCCTGGATTTAGAAAGGTTAAATATAAAAACAAAACATTTCCACATATTTTACAAATGGTGCTAAGACAGACTCCTTTACACAGAACTTCTTTAGTGCACTTAGCAGAGTAGTTTTTTGCATGATCAAACTATATACCTCTGCCAAGTTTTCCTGGGGATTTTTCATCTGCCGCTTTCAAGCTATTTGTTAAAGTTTTATGTAGCAGCATTTTGTGCCTCCTAATCTGGTTTTGAAGAGAATCTGCTTTTGGCTGCTGTGTAGCCCAAGAGTACAAATCAAAAGCAGGTGACTGAGGAGCTGGATTCAAAGGGAACCTTGTTCCTAATCTGCTTTGACACGATTACACCTTACTCTAATTTCCTCTTTGAAGAGTGTCAAGGAGGCTTTGCTAAATGCCTTGAAACAGAAAACTTATACAGTAGGAAATGAGGTGAATTTGTGGGTGTGGAATCACTGTATGCTGTTGAAAACAGATGACTCCCTTGGCAGAAGTGGTACCACCATGCTGTACCTGTCTTGGGTTTTACTGGGGCTGCATTTTCCCTCAAAACAAACACAACGAGGACTCCATATGCCTTAGGGTCATTCCTAGGTAGCCTTCACCAGGCGCTGGATCTCATCTTCGCTCCTCTCCAGGGCTCCATGGACCACGAGGAATCACAGGGAAGCAGGGCAGGCTGGGCCCTAAGGGAGGGACCGAGGGGCAGACAAGTCCCTTCAGCGGGATCCTTCAAGTCCATTATATTTAAGCACTTCAATACCATTTGAAACTTAGGGAGAGACTTCACTTATTAACCATCTGATTCTAAGTGCCCACCAGTGATCCTAGCACCTGGAAGGCTGAGGCAAGATCTCTGAAAAGTTCGAAGCCAGCCTGGGCTACATAGTCCAAGGCCAGCTTGAACTATATACTGAAATCCCGTCCCAAAAACCTAGGTAAATAAAAAATATCTGCCTCTATAACACTTCCTATAAAAATGTACTTTTAGCCTTTCTGTTTAAAAATCAATGCTATTATTTTTTCTTGGAGCTTGGAGTGTAGCTTAATGGTAGAATATATACTTAGCATGCACAAGGCCCCATATTCACCCCCTAGCACCAAAAATAGATAAATAAGGACAATGTGCTTTCTTTACATTCATATGTAAGTTTTCCATTTAAAAATTAAATCACAGATTCTGAAATAGAGAAGGCCACATTAAGGAGCTCACTTGATTGTATATCACGGTTACTAGTAGAAACTGTGGCTAACATTTAGCACTTTTGGTCTGGAGATTGTTTTATGGATTCTAGATGCAAATGTTTGCTTCAAAATAACTCTGATATGGTAGTATGGTAGTTCCTGTTATTACCACCTTTTTACAAGTGAAGTAAATGAGGAACTGAGAAAATACCTGTTCAAAACACAAAGTAAAACATCCAGGATTCTAACCCAGGTATCTCCAGAGCCTGTGCTTTAGATAGATAATAATATTAATATTAATAATAATAGATAGAGGGGTTGGGGATTTAGCTCAGTGGTATAAGCGCCTGCCTTGCAAGTGTGCAGTTGTGAGTTTGATCCCCGATACCAAAAAAATATATATATTAATAATAGATAGATAGACAGATAAATTTTTCTGAGATGGAGTCTCACTGTGTATCCCAGGCTGGCCTCAGATTCATAACAATCCTCCTGCCTCAGCCCCCTGAGTACTGGGATCACAGTATGCACCTTGACACCCAATTTACAACATACATTATAAACTCCAAGTGTCACCTGTAATCCTACCACTCAGGAAGCTGAAGCAGGAAGATCACTACAAGTTAGAGGCCAGCTTGGAATGCATAGTAAATTCAAGCCCATCCTGAACTGTATAGCAAGACCCTGTCTCAAAAAAACAAAACAAAACAAAAGTCCAAGTTTTCTGCAAGGCTGCACCAACTGGCCACTGCCAGCCTCATCCCCCACCCACCATCCATTCTTTTCCACCACCGTGTATCATCTACTCTTCCCTGTGCTCATTCCTTGCTACTCAGATACCCTACTCTCATTGTCACCCCAGGAATATAGAAATTCTGTTCCCTCCCCTGGGTCCCCCCCACCGCCTATCTGTCTCAGGTCTCCGTCCAGTGTTACCTCCTCCTCGATCGCTCCGTAACCGCTGCTTGTTTTCCATGGGAGTACTCAGTATTCTTGAAATCATCCACCAGGCACTCCTGTCTGTGTCATCCTCTGCTCCCACTAGAATGCAAACTCACGTCTTGCTCATGGTGCGACGCATCTAGAGCTCTGTCACAGGCTCCGTATTTATTGAATGAATACATTTAGTTTCTCCCAGGAGTCTAGAAAGCAGAAGAGACAGATAGTATCCTTTTTATAGTTGAGCTAGTCTCTGAGAGATGAGATCAATACCTCAAATGCGTTGGCTACCAAGTGGTTGGGGTTAACATGAGTCAAAAGACTCTCCCTGCTCACTTGGGCGGCATTTTCCACCCCACCGGCGTGGTCTGCCTGATGTCATCTGTTTTTTTTCTTCAATGCCTCCAGCCTGGTTCCAAAACTTTTCTAAAATTACTCTCTGCTTCAGTCAGTGTAGTAACCCAACCACAGCTTAGATTGACTGTAGAGTTTGAAAATTCTTAAATTAGTGGCTCTCACTTTTGCTGTTTCCTGATCTGCTTTGCTATGGCTAAGACTCTGACATGTTTAGAAGTCTGTATCCTTTCATTCCACATATATGATTGGAATATTTAATTACACCCGAATCTTTGCTTAATGTGAATGGATTAACCTATATTTTTGGTGTGCATTTAACTCCTGGCTCTTCTAATACTGGCAAAAATCACTTAATCTCTCTGGGCCTTGGTTTCCTCATTTTCTAAATGGAGAAAATAACAGTAACTACCCCATAGGGCTGTTCGGATAATTAAATGAGATTACGAAAAGTGCCTGCCGCATAGCATTGCCTCAGTGCGGACATTACGAATTGCACTAATACATTCCATACACTCACCCACAAGAGGTTACAACAGAAAGCAAGCCAGATTTGGGGTCATCTCCTCCAAACTTTCAGCCGTAATGGGAAAGAGAGTTCAATAAGTACGACAATCTATGTCAGGTTCTCTGAGGGGGTGGAGGAGAGTTATCATTGGCCCCTCTCCTCTCAGACCCTATCAGCGAATCATGTCAGCTCTCCTTTCCCCCAAAATCCAGAATTTGATGTCTTACCACCTTTATATCCTGGGCTAGACCTTAATCAACCCGCTTGGGTTACTCTGGTACCTCTGAACTTGGCTACCTGCATGCACTCCCATCCCCCACCATTCAGCGGCCACAGATTAACCAGGGTGACCTCTTAAAATGTTAATCAACACTCCTGTTAGGACCAGGCTAACCGCACCCCACCCCGAAGGTGCTACGTCCCAGTCCCTGGAGAGAACACCTCACATGGCCTAAGAGCTGCGCAGGTGCAGGGAAGGACCTTCCGAGGCGCAGGCTGTTCTAGATTACTCCAGGGGGCCCAACCTGGCCCCACAATCCTTCAAAGCAAACAAGCCTTTCGGGAGGAAAGGGACTTCTAGAAGCTGAAACCACAGGCAAATCAATCCACCCCTAGAGCCTCAGAAGAATTGCAGCTTTGCCAACAGATTGATTTTACCTCAGTGACACAAATTCTGACCTCTGGACCTGAAAAGCAATAAATGAGTGTTGTTTAAATCCACTGAATTTGTGGTCACAGCAGGAATAGAAAACAAACACATTGCTCCTCTGGGCAGAACCATCCAGCACCTCTCTGGCTCACATGGGATCAGAGACAGCAGTGACCTACAGGGCGCTCGGTGACCTGGCCCCTGACCCTCCCTGGTCCTCTTCTTTTGGATCCCCATTGCTCTCTGCCTCAGCCACTCTGGTCACTAGACTAGTCCTCTGACACTCCAGTTCTGAACACGTGAAACTCTGTCTCTCTCTCCTCCTCCTTTCTCTCTGCTCCTCCCCGGGAACCCACACAGCCATTTTCATACTTCCCTTAATCTCCACAATCCTGTCCCCAGCTTCCTGATGTAGAACTAGGCACCTGCCCCTTGTCCCACTGCACACCTTGCGTTGTTTCTTCATTGACACTTGTCACCCCCCCCCACATGCTGTCTAATCATTCATTATTTCCCTCCCTGCTGTAAAACCACCGAGGCAGCAGGGAGTTTGCCTCCTGTGCTGCTGTATCTCCCCACAAGGATGAGTGCTTGGTAAATAACTGATTGATCAGGTGACTTAGATGCAAAAGGGGGAGGGAGACAGAGAAGGAAGCAGTAGGTGGTGACACCGGCAAGACAAAGACTCGTGTGAGTGCATCAAAGGACCAGAGACCAAGCATGGGGGCAGCATCTCGAGACTCAGAAACCATTGCAAGCCGCTGGACTTACTGTTGACTACTGAAAAGACAGGGGCTTCCAGGCCAAGAGTGGATCCTGGAGCTGCTTGGGTTCAGTCCTGGCCCAGCTCCTGACACACTGTGGCTCTTCTGGTTGGTCACTTGTCATCTCTGTCACAGCGGTATGGTGATGGCCTTCCAGGGCTACTGTGAGGGAAGTGTTGCTGAGGCATTTAAAGTCACACTGTAAGCACGGGGTAACAGGGACACTGAAGAGACCTATACTAAGGGTTAACACGGTAGGGATTAGATTTAAAAAGATTTGTTGTTGCTCAGTGTGGTGACACACATCTGTAATCCCAGCACTGGGAAGGCTGAGGCAGGAGGATCACCATGCGTTTAAGGCCAGCCTGGGCTCCACAGTGAGTTTAAGACCAGCCCAAACTGCATTTTGAGACCCTGTCTCAAAAACAAACAAAACAACAACAAAAATTTGTTGTAGCTATAGTGTGGAGAATGGCAAAAGTGGGAAAATAATTGTCTTTTTTTTTTTCCTGGTATGGGGAATCAAACTTGGGACCTGTGTTTGCTAGGCAGGTGCTGTGCTGCTGAACTACATCCTTGGCCCCAAATAGTTGTCTTCTGAAAAGGGTTTTGGAAGCATTATTAGACCCTTTTTGAATTAAGAGTGCTAGTTTTTTTAAAAGTGATGGTTACTCTTATTTTCAGAAATTTTCATTGCATGGTCGCAAGTGGGTTTGATGGCTCTGTGTGAAAGATTGCCAAGAGGTTTTGCTTTTGCAAAGGGCACTTTTCAAACCACAGACTGTGATTCAATAGTGGGTCATAGACCAGTTTAGTGGGTCCAAATAAGCACAGAAAACAGCATGGCATTTAGAAAGGAGTACATGGCCTGACATTTCTGCCTCAATTACATGTTTGTATCCGTGGATCTCATGATGTCGATTTCATGCTCATAATTGTTGGTCACCAGGACACATCCTGGCATCAGGAGTTGGAGAAACACTGCTTGAGGGAACTTGCTTGGCTTCCTATCCTGCTAGCTGCTGTGTCACCCTGGGCGAGTCCTCTCCAAGACCGCTGATGTTCTTGCTCCTTACAGTCATCACTTGAGTCAGAGGACAGCCCTGCCGTCAGGGTGTGTGGCCAGGCGTCTTGCGGTGGACACAGTGAGTTAGGGGGCAAAGTCCAACCCATCCCCAAGGGGCAGCTCCAAGGAAACCAGGGCCCAGTGTGAGCCTCAGTGCACCTGCCTGTCCCGAGTACCTTGTGCTTCCAAGTCCAGGAGTGGGAGGGAGGACGGGAGGTGTGAAAACGTCATCCCCACAGTGCCACCCACCTCTGCTGCCTTTCAGAGTCACACCCTTGACAAGCTGCCCGCAGCTCAGTGGCAGTGGCCCTGCTTGTCTTGGCCCCCCTTTCAGCTGTGGGGTCACTGAGGAGGAAAGGAGGGCTAGAATGCCCATCAGGTGCCAGACGCCTCTCGTGTCACTGGCAATGTCTTTGGCACTAGTGCTCCCATTCACACTGCTCTAGTCTCCCCCACCCCCTGCCTGTCCCTGTGTTCCTCTCAGCACCAGGAACTGAACCCAGACCTTTACACTGAGCTACATCCCCAGCCCTGTTTCTGTTCTGTTTGAGACGGAGTCTCAGTTACCCAGGTGAGTCTCAAACTTGCAATCCTCCTGCCTCAGCCTCCCAGAGGGTTGAGATTACAGCCCCATGTCACAATCTGGCCTTACTCTAATAAACCTTTTAATTCTCCTAGCGAGGTAAGAGGACCAAGAGTCAGAACTATGAGGGATCAGAGCAGGGGCAGGTGGGGCCAGGGAGCTGGACAATTCCTGTTCTTTGAATTTAGTTATGCTGTGATCAATGGTGCAGAAACCACAGCACACCTGACAGCAGGACTCCTGGAGGCAGGACTGGAGGGACTCCCGGTACTACCGGACACTGCCGTTTCTCTAACTGTTCATCCCTTGTCCTGGCTATTTTTATTCATTTGAAACATCATCCTTCTCATTGCATTCCAGAGTGTACACATCTGGTGTTTCAAGTGTGTGGTTTGGGACTTAAAGCATTTTGGCAAGCTTTGGTTTTGCTGCATAGACTATGAGTAATATCAACATCAGAATATTTTAAAAATGAATACTTTCCTTTGGTGAAACAAAACCTCTCTATAACAGCCTATTTTTGAAATTATAATTATAATATAGCTGTGTAGTACACTGTAGGTGTGTCCAAGGAGACAAATAAATAGGTAAAATTCACCCCCATGATTCTTGTAAATAACAAGAAGCCACCTTGTCATTCTGAGAGATTAAGGAGTGAAGCATTTACAAACCGTATTTGGCAGATAGTCTGAGATAAGTAGCTTCTTTTCTTTTGTATTAAGGGGTATTTTTACTTGATTCCTATTTTTCTTGGGCAGGGGGAGGTACCAGGAATCGAACTCAGGACCTTATACTTGCCACGCAGGCCCTGCATTGCTGAGCTAAATCCCTAGCCCCTTGCATCTTGTTGCTGATAAAAGTTAAAGAAATATTTTTAATTTCAGCCAAGAAAGCCAACGGCTTGGCTTTATCTATCAATGCCAGTTTTATCACATGAATGAAGAAGAGGAAGAAGGGGACAAATTTATTTCCACTGCCTTCTACCTCCTCCCACCAGGAACCTAGAGGCAGTTAAAGGACAAGATGGCAGGGGTGGGTGACCTTTAGCAGCTAAGGAGAGAAGAATGAAGCTTAAAACCCGAGTGCCCATGGCCTGAGAAGCAGCGGAAGGGTCTGACTCTGTACCATGTGCAATGTTTCAAGCCTTAAAATCCTAGACAGTAGCGCCCCCTCCCTTATTTGGTTTAACCCTCTCTTCATATTTGGGAGCATCATGGCGGGGAGTATTGGAGACAGTGCCTCACTGTGTAGCCCAGGCTGGCCTCTAACTCCTAGCGATCCTTCTGCCTCAGCCTCCTGAGTGCTGGACTTACAGCCATGCACCATCATGCTCGGCTCCCTGCCATTGTTTTTAAAATAGTAAAAGTGAGGCTGAGGGTGTAGCTCAGAGGTAGAGAACTTGCCTAGCATGTGTAAGGCCTCGGGTTCCATCCCCAGCATATTTCCTCAAAAACGTGAAAAAACAAATAAAGAACGGGGGCTGGGAGTGTCGCTCAGTGGTAGTGCGCTTGCCTAGAACACATGAGGCCCTCCCTTGAGTCTGAGCCCCAGCACCTGGGCAGCAGGGAGGGATGAAAGATGTATTGGATGTCTGCTAAAAGAAAATAGCAACATTCCTGTGGCGGTTCCACGCTCACACGCGAGCATTTCCAAGGCCAGCTCCCGGTGAGCCGGAGGGGCCAGGAGCTCCTGGAAACTCCCCAGCAGGTCGGGGACCTGAAATGCTGTTCAGAAAGCCTGGCAGGAATTCCTTCCTCAATTAATTAGAACAAGATCACAGTGCTCCTTGCTTATCTTTCCATACAAAACAAAAACAAAACAAGCCTACATCTTGGGCTTCTGCTCTCTGCCCCATAAGCTTTCATCTCCTTTAAGCTTTTATTTTAACCGTTATCACTTGAGATATGAAACCCTCAGTATATGTACAGGATATAGATGATTAAAATAAAGAGAAAATGTGAGACTCCCAGGCTGATGGCTGTGGACGTAGCGCGATGGCAGAGCACTTGCTTAGCCTTCCAAGGGCCCTGCGTCTCATTTCCAGCACCAACGAAGAAAAAAAAGGGGGGGGGGATTTGAAACCACATATTGACATTTATTGTTTCCAACTGGAAACAATCTCGTTTTAAAATTTCACACAGTAAAGCAAGTTAAGAACTTTACTCACCAAATAAATGATAATTTAAACAACAACTTGCTAAAGAAACCTCCTCATAACCTAGGCGTGATGGTGCACACCTGTAGTTCCAGTACTTGGGAGGCTGAGGCAGGAGGATAACTATAAATTTGAGGTCAGCCTGGGCTATATAGGGAATTCAAGACCAGCCTGGACTACATAGCAAGACCCTGTCCAAACTGACCCGCCAAGACAAAACCAAAACCAAAAACAAAACCGTCATCATAGTAATGCTTTAGGGCCTGAACAACTTAAATTCATGGTGAGAAAACACATTTTTAACCCTCCTGTGTTCACATTTCTTGGAATAGCAGGTCTAAAAATAGTCTTAACTGATGGTCCTGAAGCAAGGCCAGCAGATCGCTGTAGCTGCTGGTTTCAAACAGGAGCCTAAAGAGAATTCTTTCTGTGGTCTGTTGGCCATTTCAGAACTTTGGAAATGGAATGCTCAATTCATCAGAAAGAAATAGCAGGTGAGTATGGCGGACTTTAGGGGGGCTGCAGGGGAGTGACCCTGGTGCCTCGGGACCTGCACCGTGCAGTTGACTCGGGGTGCCAGGAGAACAAGGAAATCCCCCCGTCTCTGGGGGCGCTGAGAGTGTGGCAGACTTTTGGCAGCCTGAAGGAGAGAGACCCTGGTGCATTGGGACCTGCACCGTATGGTTTGCTTGGGGTGCTGGGAGAACAAGGAACTCTTCCTGTCTCTGGGGGGCGACTGTGATCCTGCCTGTGTGTGGGCTGAGAATCAGACATCTCATGTCATCCTGTCCCCCATCCTGTGTCACCCCTCCCCCTCCCCCCTGCCTAGCAAGTGGGAGCCAGTGAACTACACATCTTGCGAAAAGATTGACTATGTTATTTAGTATGAGCTCTCCATATGCAAAGATAAGGACAACCATTTGGAAGAAAACAAGAGACAATATGACAGATAGTGAAGATCTCTGGTTGTCTTGCTTTGAAATTCATGCTTTCTTATGTCCCATTCTGTTCTGTTTTGTTGTGTTTAATTTTACTCCCTTTTAAAATAAAATTTAAAAAAATTTTCAAAAAATTAAAAAAATAGTCTTAACTGAAAACATATTTCTGACTATAAAAATCATATACATGTCTATAAAAAATGAAGAGACAACATAAAGGAATAAAGTAAAACAAATAACTACTACAAACATTGAATTTATTTCTTTCTCATTTTTTTCCTAGGAATAACATATACTCTATGATGTTCTATCATAGGGTATTTCTACTATTGGGGGCATCACTGGCCCCATGCCCGATATACGGGTACTGTAATTTATTTAGCCAATCTATTAGTAAAAATTTAGGGTACCCTTCTTTAGTGAAGCAAACACATATGCGTATACACGTCCTTGTCTTAGTGTAAATTCGAAAAGTGCATGCATTTAAAATGCGAATATCTATTGCCAAAACATCCTCCCCGAAAGTTCTGTGTGCCCACCAGCAGCGCAGGGAAGCATCCACCTGTGTGGCCGCGCAAATACTGGCTTAGCTCCTCCCCGTGTTTCCTGCTTCCCCCATGAAGGTGATTTATCTGCTCACGGCCAGAGCTCCCCGCGCCGTGCAGCATTGGAAGCCAGGCTTCTTCTGAGAGCAGGCATTTCCTTGGGTGTGGTATGTCGGAGGCAGGGCTGCAGGCTTGGATAGGCCCCTGCCCTTAGCCAATAAGAAAGGTCCTATCAAGCAGATGGGCTGTTCACTCCTTAGACACTGAACAGTAACTGGGGTAACTTTCCAGGCCCTGTGCCACGTGATCATAACAGAATGGTGAGTAAACTGGGCAGTCCCCAACCCAGAGAACTTGCTTTTTAATAATTATGTTCTAAAGCATTAAGTTTGCTCAGTGTGGTGGTGCATGTTTGTGATCCCAGCACTTGGGAGGCTGAGGTAGGAGGGTCACCTTTAACTTGAGGCCAGCCTGGGTTACTCATGAGTTCAGGGTCAGCCTGAACTACATATATAGCAAGACCCTGCCTCAAAAAAAAAGGAAAAAAAAAAAAGGTGGTTTGTGCGTGTGCGTGTGCGTGTGTGCGTGTGCGTGTGTGCGTGTGTGCGCGCGCGCGCAAGGAATCCAACTCACAACCTCGCCCTTGCCACTTGTGCTGCTGAGCTAAACCCCAGCCCTCTTTTTCTTCTGTACCATGAACAGGTGGGGGAGATACACATTTTTTTAAAACTTCGTGTTTAGTTTCTGAATTCAATAAATTTGTTTCTCTCACTTTTTTTTTTGTTTTGCTTTTTGTTTGGGAGTCTTTTTGTTAGCGTTGGGAATCCGGGGTTTCACACGTGCTGTGCAGCGCTCTATCACTGAGCTATACCCTGGCTCTTTTTACGCTGTTATTTGTATTTTGAGACAAGGTTTCACTAAGTTGCCCGGGCTTGCCTCAGATTTGTGATCCTCCTGTCTCAGTCTCCAGAGTGCTGGAATTATGGTCGGGTACCACAATGCCAGGCTCACCATTTTCTTTTTTTGTTTCTGTGGTTAGTACTTTACCTTTGTGCACACACCGACCCCCTCTTTATCATTTTTAATAGAGGCCTGATTTTGTTTAGAAGCCAGGTGAGCACGGTGAAGGGAGATGACCTGGGTGCCTGGCTTTTCAGGAGGAACAGGAACTGTATGCTGTACACGGGGAGCCCTGTGTAGGTCCTCAGTGCACAGGCCCCTCTCGGCCTCCATCTCCTCACCTGGAACACGCAGACAAGACACTGTTTCTGTCTTCCTAGAGCTCAGGTGGCACAGTGCATGGTATTCCAAATTTAAAAATACTGTAGCAAATCCAGTAACCTTTCTGAGATGTCTGCAGTGCAGGGACCTAGGCTAGCAATCAGTGTACAAAGACTAACAAGATACTATCCATGCTTTTAAAGAGCTCATGAAATCAGCGATGTTGGTGAAGTCTTGTAATTCTAGCTACTCAGGAGGCTGAGACAGGAGGATCTCAAGTTCAAGACAAGCCAGGACAATTTAGCAAGACCTTATCTCAAAAACAAGCACAAAAGGGCTGAGAGTTTGGCTCAGCAGCATAAGCACCTGCCAGGTAAGAGCAAGGTCATGAGTTCAATCCCTGATACCAAAAACAAGAACAAAAACAAAAAACCTCCAAAGCTCATGATCTAATAAGGAAAATAGATATGTAAACAAACAGAAAGTAAATTTTTGAGGATGAGTTTTCCTCTATGGATGCCAACAATGGTGCTGAACTGAGAATTGAAACCAAGGCCTTTGTGTTGAGCTATATCCCAGCCTTTTAATTTTTAATTATCCCAGCCTTTAAAATTTTGAACCAGGATCTCAGGTAGTTCCCTAGGCTGGGCTCAAACTTGCAGTCCTCCTGTTTCATCTTTCCAGAGTGCTTGATTACAGCCATGCACCACCAGGCAGGGATCAAGGTATTTTTTGAAGAAGTCCATAGGAACACGAGCCTATAATCCTAGCTGACTGGGAGGCTGATACAGAAAGATCCCTTCAGCCCAGCAGTTGGAGAGCAGAGCAGCCTGGACAGCATATACATACATATGTACGTACGCGGCCATTTTCCTACAGTGTTTACCAGAATAGAATCCATGTGAGAGTAAGCACCTACAGAAAAAAAACTTACAGAAGAACCTATAAAAGACTGTGTTCATGACCTCAGAATATGGAAGAATTCCTTCAGATACAAGGAGCACAAATCACAAAGGAAAAGATAGATGTGACTACATTAAAATCAATAGCTTCTGTGTATCTGAAGGCACCATGGGCTGGAATGGGCCTCAGGAGAGGGCTTGCCCAGCCTGCACAGAAGGTGGGTTCTGCCCCTAGTGATGCAAACCAAAAACCAGAAAAATAGGCAGAAGATAGGAATTTAACATAAAAGGCAGCATAAATGACCAAGAAACATGAAATTATTTTCAGCTTTCATAAAACGTATCATACAGTAGAAACTCGTGGAGACGCTTTTTGGTTGTTCTTGTTTTGCGGTGCTGGGGATGGAACTCAGGACTTGTGCTTTGCCACTCACACTCCAGACACAGAACTGGTTTTTATACACCAGACTGGAAAGAATTGCAGCATGAGGGGCCAGGGATGTAGCTCAGTGGTGCAATGCCTGCCTGGCAAGTGTGAGGTACTGACTTCGATTCCTGATAGAAAAAAAAACATTATAGCATAGGCAGTGCCCAGCACTGCATATTAGGACATTAATGAGGCTCACACAGGACAGAGGTAATGCAGACTGGTTTACCACTTTGCCAGCACCTTATGAAGTTGGTACATGTCCCCAAGGCCCCATGATGCCACTCTTGGCCACAGGCCTTGGAGATGCTCTTGTAGAAACAAACCCGGGGCAAGAATGTTCAAGAATGTTCCTGAACACAAAGAACTGTGAACAACTCAGCTGTACCCAAGAGAATGGGTGCATTAATATACAGTCACATAGTAGTGAAACTGCAGAACTGCAGGGTTGATCTGGGTGAGTCTCATCAATACGATCTCAAGCTAGAGAAAAATGAGAAACCTGGATGTGGTGACTCGTGCTTGTACTCCCAGCACAAGCGGGAACCTATTCTGGGAAACTTAATAACTCAGCCAGACCCTGTCTCAAAATAAAAAACAAAAAAGACCGGAGGATATAGCTCAGTGTGACTGACCTAGATTCAATCTCCAGTACCACAAGAAAAGAAAGAGGAAGAGGAGGAGGAAGAGAGGGGAAGGAGGAGGAAGAAGAGGAGGAAGAGGAGGAAAAGGAGGAGATGGTAAGTTACAGGAGAACACATTCAGTATTATATCATTTATATAAAGTTAAAAATGTAAGCTGAACATAGTGGTGCATGACCGTAATCCCAATCCTTGGGAGGCTGAGGCAGGAGGATTGCCACAAATCCAAGGCCAGCACAGGCTACATAGTGAGTTCAAAGCCAGCCTGAGCTATTTGGTGAGCGCTGTCTCAAAGTAGCAAAATAAAAACTAAAACAAAAAAGTTTAAAAAATGTACAAAATTAAACTATACTTTAGGGACACACATAAGAGTACAAGGAACAGAAGGAGTACTAAATACAGAATAGTAATTTATTTTCCTTTTTCCTCTTTTTCTTCTCCTTTTCCTTCCTCTTCCTCCTCTTCTTTCTCTTCCTCCTCCTCCCCTTCTTCTTTTCAACAGGTTGAGTCACGAGTGGTATGTGCATGACTGCCCATTGGGCAGCTTGTACACTCAGGTGACTGCCCCAGGCCACCGATGGGACAGTCATGCATGTACCATCAGACGTGCAGACACCCCTGGCATCGAGACACGAGATTACGGGCCTGATAAAATCTGCACCAGGATGGCCAGTAGCGCCGGGAGGGCAGAGCCAGGCAGGACCCAAACCATTCACAGCGGTGCATTTTCAGCTGGGTTTCTGAGCTCAGCACTGTAGACATTCTGGGCAGAGAATGCTGGTTGCTGAGGGTCCACCCTGCGCGGTGCGGGGTGTTTAGCAGCACTGCTGGCCTCTGCCCACGAGGTGCCAGGAGCAGAAACCCTTCCCCAGGTGTGACACCCCAGAGGGCTGGGGAGGAGAGGCGGCAGACAGGAAACCACGGCAGGTCCTGTGTCATCGGCTGGCTCGTAGACTAGGGCGTTTGTTACATTATTTCCGATGCACACACACGCGCACACGCTCGCACGCACACACACATGCACGTGCATACACATGCGTGCGCACTGGGGATGGCGAGGAGGGAGGTGAGTCACCTCTTGCACGAATGAAGGGAACAGTATGTGTGTGGGGCACCAGGCGTACAGGGATGGTGAGTCCTTTTCACGCACGTCGGACTTGCGGAGCGCCGCCTACAGGCTGGCCCTGTGGCACCTCTAGGACGCAAAGACGCAAAACCCGGTTCTGTCCCGTGTGGGGCCGCGCGGTACCATCCAGGGTGTACCTAGCGCTAGGAGCGCGCGCCTCGGCTCCCAAGGCTCTGGCCAAAGCTGTGGCAGTGGCGACTCCAGGCCCGTCACTGTTTCTGTGGGCGCCAAACCTAGATCTCTACCCGCCCAGTGGCCTTGGGGGCTACTGTGGGGCCATTTTATGATTTTTAAAAGTCAATTTTACTGAGTTATGGTTTACCTAACTTAAAGTTATAACCTATTTTATTTAGCATGTTCAGAATGTGATGAGGGTTCTTGTTAGTGTTGTTCTTCAGGGCCTCACGTATGCCAGGCAAGCACCATACCACTGGGCTAGTTTCTGGTCCCATGTTATGAGGCTTTATTTTGAGACATTTTTCCTAAATTTCCCAGGCTGGCCTTGAATTTAGATCCTCCTGCCTCAGCCTCCTGAGTAACTGTGATTATAGGCACATGCTACCATGCCTGACAGTTTGATAAATGTCTATAACTGTATATTCCCACTGCAGGCAAGATACAGAACATTCTTATCACCCACAAAAGTTCCCTTGTGCCAGTAATAGTAAGTCTTCCCCAATTCCCCAACTAGACAGCCACTGATATGTATTCTGTGGTTAGATTAATTTTATACTTTCTAGAATTTCATAGACATGAAATCCTACAGTATGCACTCTTTTGTATCTTGCCTCTTCCATTCAGCCTAACATTTTTGGAATTCACCTGTGTTACTTATCTCTTTTTTAAATTGTTTGTTTAAGACAAGGTCCCACTTTAGTTTAGTTTGGTTTTTGACTCACTTTGTAGCCCAGACTACTGGCCTTGGACTCTTAGAGATCCTCCTGCCTCAGCCTCCTGAGGTCTGGAATTACAGACATGTGCTCAGTTCTATTTATCCTTTTTTTGTTCAGCAGTACCCCACTGTTTGGACATACAATAATTTGTTTATCTCTTTGCCCATTGGTAGGCATTTGGTTCCAGTTTGAGGCTATCTTGTATACAGTTTCTGTGGGCACCTCGAATGGACACATGGGCTGAGGATGTAGCTCAGTGATAGATAGCTTGTCTCCCATGCACAAAGTCCTGGGTTCACTTCCCAGCACTGTAAACACTTAAAAAAGGGGGAGGAGCAGGGATTTACCTAAGTGGCATAAGCACTTGCCTGACAAGCATGAGGTCATGAATTCGATCCCCGGTACCACACACACACACAAAATGTTATGGACATTAATCAGGATTTGAAGGAATTTCTTTCCTATTATTAAACTGCCTCAGAATTTTCTCATCTGTGAGATTCATGCCTGGGCCCCACCTCTGGAAACTGTGATTCAATAGGTGGGGTCATGTCTCTATTCAAACAAACAATTAACATGAAAAACTATATGGACAGTTCTGTTATGCAGTTATAAACTACTCATCTATATCTTGTTTAATTTGGTCTTCCTGACAGACAGGTAATTACTATCTGAGCGCATCACTATCTGAGCTCATAATCTAGTGGGTAAACATGTCCGGGAGCACGAGTAATTACAGGGCTTTGGATGAAGAGGCAGAGGTCCCTTTCTCCAACAGGTGTCAGGCCCCTAGTAAGTGCCAGCTGATGCACCTGGACCCAGCACTCCAGTTAGGGACAAAATGACACCACCCAGAAGGCTGGGGAGTGTAAAGCTCAATTTGAATACAGACCTGAGAAGAATACAGAGAAGTTTGGGCTTGGAGGTACAGGTCTGGAATCCCAGCACCCAGGAGGCTGAGGCAGGAGGATTTTTTTAAAATTTTAAAATAATTTTATTTAAAGAGAAAAAAACAAAACAAAACAAAACAGAATAAAGAGTAGCAACAATACAGTATTCCAAGGAAAAAAGGAAAAGAACAACAACAAAAAAACCTAAGAAATTATTGCTTGACAAATTACATGCTGACTTCTTGGAAATAATTGTTCAATTTACAAAGTTAAAACATGTAAAGTAGACATTCAAACAGTGAGACTGTTAACAGTTCTGCTCCACAATCTGACAAAAACAGCAATATGGTCATCCATCTTACCCATGCAAATATACATGCAATTATATCAAAAGGGTAGAATTAAACACAACAAAACAGAGCAAAGCGGATCACAAGAAAGCAATGTAAGA
>PVJX010005548.1:30636-84680 GCA_004027295.1 Dolichotis patagonum | reverse complement strand
CCACAGTGATATATGTGCACCCATGTTTATAGCAGCACAATTTGTAATAGCCAGATCTTGGAAACAACCTAAGTGCCCATCAACTGAGGAATGGATAAAAAAGTTGTGGCATTTTTATACAATGGAGTACTACTCAGCTATAAAGAATGATCACATCGAGATATTTATAAATAAACGGACACGACTTGAAACCATTCTCTTAAGCGAAATAAACCAAACTCACAAGGGTAAATACCATATAGTCTCCCTAGTATGAGATTTGATAAGAGTATGTAAGACTTTATGGTAAGCATGAGTCCCCATCTCATAGCTTTGAAGTCTTTCAAAGTTTTCAATCATCAGTTGGAATGGTTTTATCCTGTTTTGTTTGACTATATCATACGTGATGATATGAACAGCTGTTTTGAAGAAAACAAAACATTATGACAGCTATTGCTGATTTAATATCATCCTTCTTAAAAGTCCTAGCATGCTTTTTTTGTTCTACTACCGTTGGTTCTATCTATCACATTGTGTCTTATTGGAATTTGAATATGTGTGATAGTTCAAACAAAAATTTTTTTTATCGAAAATGAGATATTATAGTACCCATTGATCATTTTCTGTTATTCAGTTCAGAAAGCCCTGTAATTCTTTCACTCTATGCATAGCTTTATACTATTGTGTTATGTTTGATATTATTGTATTTGAAACTATGCTCAACTATAGCAGAGTAAGAGTTAGCTACTGTTGATGTCCAGTTGACTTAATGTAAAGTACTGTGTTGCCTTTGTTGTCCTGTTCTGATCTGCTCTGTACTGTCCCCTTTTGTTTTATTCTGTCAAATTAAAAAAAAAAAAGCATCCACTGTCCTTAAATTTTGCATTTTGTTCTATCCACTTCAGGTGACACTGTTACTAAAGTTTACTGTTTGGTTAGTATCTAACTTCATTATTGAAGGACCCCCAAGGGGAGGACTTAAATAATCCCTTTTAGGACAGGTAGGCTAATTGGCACTGGGAGTTCCAGTGCTAATCTTGCTGCCTCTTTATAATTCTTAAACACTGATGTTCAGGTATTTCCAAAGGTCCTTCAGCAGTTTGATTTATACTTAACACTGTCAATTCCCCCTGCTTTACCACCATGAGGATCTTTAGAAGTGGACAATTTTTTGCAGGTATGATGCATATGAAATATCCTTTGACATTTGTGTTTCAGTATTTTCTTGAACAAAATTTGCCCTTGTTGTGTACTGAGAGAAAGGCCACTTTTAGACTTAGAGAAAAAGACTGTTACTGCATCTCTTTTGCCTATACATTAAATGGGAAGAAGCAAAATAATTTTTATTCCTAAAACTGTGGCATCTGGAGAATGCCTCCTCTGGATAACTTTAACCCAGTGGTCACACATGTGTGCTTCAGTAACCGTGAGTTACTCTTGGACGTAGATGTGTAGCTTACTTTCTCAGCCGCTGCTCATCTCAGGTCCCACACTGTGAGCCATTCCTGAGTGGCTGCATTGGAGGAAGGCCGGTGGGACCAAAGTGGCATGAGAGCCGGGGGTGAGGATTGGCCTTTTCAAGGACTTACACTCTCAGTGATATTGGGAACTCTTAGAGGATTGTAAAACTTGAATTATTTATGAACAGTAAAATTCACCTATTCTAGTGCCCCTTTAACAAGTTTGGGCAGTTGTATAAATCACGTAATCATCATCATTAGGATGAAAAGCTTTGCATCACCTCAGAAGTTTCCTCATGAGCCTTTGCAGTGAAATGATTCCCTCTGCCACCAGCCCCAGGCACTCGCCCTGCTTTCTGTCATGGTAGTTTGCCCATCTGGACTGCCTTCAAGATCAATCCGAGCTGGGAGGAGTGGGAAGTTTCCTGTACCAGTGGTTTGTATTCCTTCCAGTGTGGGCTGTTACAGATAAAGTGACAGTGGACGTGTGAACATTGATATACTGATCTGTGTGATTGTATGTTAGATTTTGAGCAGAGGAATAACATCTGATTTGCTTTTTAATTTTTTAGTTTAGATATAATTTTTAGTTTTTATTTGCAGAAATAGTACAGAGAACTCCCATAGACACTTAGGGTTACCAGTTGTTGACATTCCTGAACCATTCAAGACTTTTGACCTGATTGCATGTTGCCCTCAGTGTCTGCGTTTGATAAGGTTGTAGGACTACTCTCATAACCATGAGGCAACTATCAAAATCAGAAATTTAATATTAATGCCATGTTACAAAACCCAAGATCTTTCCAATAGCCCAAGAATCCAATCTAGCATCCTATTATGTGTAGTCATGTCTCGAGTTTCCTCAGCCTGTCCTCAGTTTCATATAGACAGAAACTACCTGTATATCCATCTGTCCATGGATAAATCTATACAATAAAAACTATGAATTTACAACAGTGCCTCAGGCTATACCCCAAAAGCCTTGAGTGTTTCCCCCTTTCCTGGGGTGTGACTCCCTTTCTCACCAGTTCTGTTAACGTCAGTGTATTATTTGCTCAGAACTCCCATAGGTAACTACACTTTGAGAGAGAGGAAGGCAAATGGTTTGATCACATCAGGATGTTTTGGCCTTCCTGTTTTAACTGTTTTTAGGAATGAGTGGGGGAAGTACTGCAGTTGTATTCCTGATACAGTGGATCTCAACTTTGCATGTTGGAATCACCAAGGAGACATTTTTGACTAGTTATGCCCAGTGCACATTGTAGATCAATTAAATCGCTCAGAGCGAAACGAAGTCACCAGAATTGTTTAAGTTCTGAGGGTAAGTTTAATGTAAGTCAAGGTTAAGAACTAACACAGCAGATTTCTACTTTTATGAAGGTTACAATAATTAGGTGATTAATTGAAGCGATATTTTTTCAAAGGCAGCATATTGATAAATAGAAGATAGTATAAAACTAAAATTTGCAAGAAGCTCACAACCTTATTTCAAGCTTGTAGTTTCTGTCTGTGAGTTTAAGACATATTTTTGTTCCTTGAAGATGTACCCATTGGCAATCTAATAAAAATTATGAAGCACTAGCTAAATTTTCTTTCTTTTTTTGGTACTGGAGATCAAACTTTCAACCTCGGGGTTGCCAGGCAGGCATTTATGCTGCTGAGCTAAACCCCCGGTCCTAAATTTTCATTTTTCTCTCTCTCCCTTTGATTTGCCCAGAAGTAGCACATGGTGAACTTTAGTACATGTGAGTCACATGGGTATCCTGTTAAGGTACAGATTCAGATTTAACCTGTCTGGGGTGAGGTCTGACACTAGTTCAGAAAACTGATGCCAAAGTTAAGGTTTAGGGACCACATTTTGATGACAGTGAGTCTTAATTTGGTGGTGTTAATATCTTTAAGTCTGTTAAAAGCTAGGAACTTTGCACTGGGGGTAAAAGCACATTGTATATGTACTTGGAGTATACAAGTTCAGAAGGATTGATAATCTGTGTTGATTTTGTGCTATGTATTTTATGGGGTACTTGAATGAAGAACAAGGTCTCTCATCTCAGTTGGAGACAAACCACCATCAAATAAATAAACCAGGCATGTCAGATAGACTTGCTGAAGGATAGTGTACCAAGGCTGGGAAGGTGGGCTTTGGGTTGGAGGACCAGATGGAGCAGGTCTCTTAGGTCATGTGTCCCTGGAGCATCTTGGCCATAAAGCTGAATGGCCATATCTGGGTTTAGATCTAAAATGTCCCTCAAAAGTCTCCTATGTAGAAGGGGGGCTTGTGGAAGGTGACTGGATCATGGGGGCGCTGTACTAATCAGTGGGTTCATGCATGGGTGAGCTCATAACTGAATGTGTTGTTAAGGAGGTGAGTCTTGGTTGGAGTTGGTCACTGGGGATGTGACCTGGAAGGGTATACTGTCCCCAGCTCCTCCCTTCCATGAGGTGAGCAGCTTTGCTCTGCCATGTCCTTCCACCATGAGATTTCTGCCTTGGTGGCCTACAGACCATGAACTGAATTCCCTGAACCATGAACCAAGTTAAAGTCCATTAACCCTTCAGAAATTGCAGATGACCTAAGAGATGCAAACAAATTCTTCTTAAATATTAAGGGATAGCACCAGATCCATGACCTTGGCAGGGTTAAGTTGTGCATGTTGGTATTGTGTTTTCAAAAGCCAGAGGTCAACCAGCATGACAGAAGTTGATGAGGAAGAAGAGGGAAAACCTATGAGGCAAAGGGGTGAGGTCCTAGAGGACAGAGGAGGCCACTCTGCTTACAGGAGCTTCTCCTTAGATGCTAAAGGAGCCACCGTATCATTTTTAAGAACCACAAACTAAAAAAAAAAAAAAAAAGTAAAACAACAACAACAATGACAAGCTAGGTGTGAAGCATGCAGCTGCAGTCCAGAAGGAGGAGGTAAGCAAGCTCCAGCCAAGCCCAACCTGGACCCTCAGTGACTGCAGTGCTTGGAGCACTCGGCCCATGTGCTATGGCATTACTGCAAGTCCACATTCCCATTTACCCAGCAATGGCTAGTCTCCCTCCTGTCTCTGCCCAGTGCAGATACCAGAGTGTCCCAGGCCTCTGGAGGGTGCGCCTACGAAGTTGGCATCTTTTCGTCATTTCTTCACCTTCAAAAGACCAATCAAAGCTTTGCATGAGCCTTAACTTTTTTGTTGAGTTGTAATGGCTAACATGTGGCTTCCTTCACCATTTTGCTGTGCCCTGGGGGCCCTGAGCACAGCATGACAATCCAAGTATATGCAGTGCCATTTCTTAAAGTGTCTCTTGGATGGCAGTTGTCTTTTAGCTCTCCCATGTAGAGGGCTGGCTGGAGACTACAGCAGCCTGTGAAACAGCTGCCCATGCAGAGTGAAGATTTAGTCCTTGCTTTATTTTTCCCAGAGATACTTTTAGCCCCTTAGATTATAGGAAAGAAAAATGCACTGACATTCTGCTTTCAAAAATGATTTCGAACTCATACTTTCCTTGATGTGTGGCAGGAAATGGAAGATTTAAAATCCCAATTCTAATTTGACAGCAATGAGTAGAAATTAGATCGGGTGGTCAAGAATGGGCATTAGGCAAATGTGGGGCCTCAATGTCCTTGTCTATAATGAAAGTATTACATAAAACAAGCCTCCAAGTCAGGGGCCACTGTATAAAAGATCCTCCACTAAATACCACATGGGCACACACATACATACCAAATCACTTTTACATACAAACAGCAAAACTCCATTGCATGCACTTAATCATACACACGCATACAAACAATAAAATCTTCTTATTACACTATGATCACATTTTACTTTACCAGTTACTCCCTTAGAATAGTATTTTGCACTAAATTACTATGTAAGTTGAACCCTCATCCCTCATTTTGTAAGGCAACCATGCTTGAGGGTGCAGGGAGGAGGTGTCTCTGAAGCCATACCATCAACGGAAGTGGGGAGGGCATTGATAGGAATCTCTGCTCAACAAACAGTGGATGGGATGGGCCTGGGTGTCCACCTCATCAGAGAAATGCCAGCCCCAGATACCCTATAAAAGGCAGCAACCCATCTCTCCTAATAGAATGTAAAAC
The DNA here is from genome assembly GCA_004027295.1 of Dolichotis patagonum. Classification (NCBI taxonomy): domain Eukaryota; kingdom Metazoa; phylum Chordata; class Mammalia; order Rodentia; family Caviidae; genus Dolichotis; species Dolichotis patagonum. Next base: position 79,153 of record PVJX010005548.1, on the reverse strand, counting down.
ACGGGGCCAGAGTCTTTTGAAAGTCACTGCTGTATCTCTAGTGCCAAGAACAGTACCTGGCACACAGTATTCAATAAATATTTGTTGAGTAGATGGGGCTACTACCAGTCTCTTTTCATGGGAAACAGGCCCAGAAACACAGAAGGGAAGGCAACATATGCCTTCTCTATGACCCATGATTCATGAATATTTTGAGCCTAAATTTTGTACATCTTAGAGGAGGTTGCTGTAACTTGGTTCTCCAGTGTGTTCCTGTGTGCTAAAGGCTTGGCCCCCAGGCTGGCACTAGGATGGTTGGATCCTCTGAGAGGTAGTGGCCCTAAGGTTATTGGCTATGTGGCCTGACCAAGGACTGCAGGACCCTGCCTGTCCCTCCCTCCTCCGTCCTCTTCTTCCCACCCATGAGATAAGCAGGTTTCCTCCATCACACACTCCCTCCATGATGTGCTCACCATGGGCCTAAAGAAGTGGAACTAACCTAGTATGGACTGAAACTTCCAAAACCATGAGCCAAAATAACTTCATTCCTGTGCAAGTTTATTGTCTCAGGTATCTGTCATCATGATGGAAAACTGATCTTCGCAGAGGTAAAGAAAGCACTGACCCATTCTTCCCAACGTATCTTTTTCTTTCTCCAATAGTGAGGTCAAAATGTGCCAAGAACTAATATGATATAATCTACCACTGGTCTGGGCCCAGCATAACTTCTGAAAGTCCTTTCACAAAGGATTTGTATTCATAAAAATCCTAGGGGCTGGGGACTTAGTTTAGTGGCATAAGCACCTGCCTGGCAAGCACAAAGTCTTGCCAATTCCTGGTACCAAAAAAAGAGAGAATTCTTTACTTATTTTGTAAATTCAGGTGTTTATTAATTGGACTTCTTAAAATCATTTGTACTAAAGACAGAGATCTCACATGTTCAGCAGATTTCTGAAATTAATACATCTTTGCTCTTAAGATAAAAGAATATGAGGGTGAAATTTAAAAATTTAAACAATAGTTTAAAATTCTCATGGTCCTCTCAGCAGTGTCCTTCTGACTGAGGTAACAAACTACAATGAATTTCACTGCACCAATGGGGCACCATTACGGCTATCATTTGTGTGCAAAAGACACAGAGCCTGGCTCTCTTTGAAAAATGTGATGGAAAGGAGCCCCAGAGCCTGCCAGCTGGTGAAGGAAGTAGGGGTGGCGGACCCTCCCCATTGGTCAGGGCTGTTTACCCAGAGGTCTGCCTTCCACATAAAGGCGGGAACCGCTGCTCTCAGACCCACTTCTAGTCAGAGTGCCAGTCAAAACAGCAAAAGGGAAGATGGCAAGAATGTTGTGTTTTCTCCTGGGTCTCATGGCTGCATGTGTGGGGCATGGCATATTCATGGATAGACTTGCTTCCAAGAAGTTGTGTGCGGATGACGAGTGTGTCTGTAAGGAGTTCTTTGTTTTAATGCTTTTCATTATGTTTCTATTATATAACTGAAAAGAGATCACTGACAGCATAGAACTAAATTGTACTTTGAAGTGAATCTTCTCTAATATGTATTTTATCAGCATGGGATCCCAGAGTCTGTGAGTTTGGCATCTGACCTTGGAGAATTCACTGTGTCATTGCTCTAATATTTGGGCTCTAATTCTTGAATTGAACCCCTGCACCTTCGTTGGTATTAGTCACTCTGACTTTCCGCTTTTCTCATGCTTTACCTTTTTACTGTTATGAAATGCAGTCACTTCAAGTAATTCATTTTTTTTAAATCTTCCAGATACTATTTCTCTGGCTCGAGCCCAAGAAGATTACAATGCCCCAGACTGCAGATTCATTAACGTTAAAAAAGGGCAGAAGATCTACATCTACTCAAAGCTGGTAAAAGAGAATGAAGCTGGAGAGTTTTGGGCTGGCAGTGTAAGATGAGATTATTAAAAATATGCACACTTTTTGACTCATGCTGCTCTTAATTTTTCTTCAATTTCCTATCCTCAACCCATTGTAATGTTTAAAAATAGCTGGTAAGAACAATACAGAGATTGTAAATGCAAATGCAAAAGTTCAGGTATATTTATTCTAATTACATTTTAAAGAAATAAAGATAATTTCATAACAAAATCAGAGGTGGGTTAATGTGATATTTTGGGGAAAAAAGGGCTGTACACGTCTTGAGGCTTGCACATCCCAGAGAGTTTGAATCTCTTTCAAAAATGTGTAGGTTTGCCAAATGAAAGTTATGTTTGTTGGCAGCCAGTCTACCTTCTAGTATTGTTTTAGGAAACTTTAGCAGCATCTTTAATTCCAAAGATCTGCTTCCTTCAGTTAAAAACACAGAGTGGGCCTGGGGGAGGGATGAAGCCAGGTTGATTTACTGCCTTCACCACCCCAAAGTTAGGTCCAAAGAAATCAAGGATTAAACTGAATTGCATTCTAGTGTCTGCTCATTTCAATTGCTAAAAACTGTGAAAAATGCACCCTTTACAGGAAGTGTCTATTTATTTATAAACATTTTTACTGACTTTCTTTTTTATGGATTCCAAAGAGATTTCAGGAAAGTCTCAAGATTGCATAAAAGAAATGAATGCTAAAGTTATGAGACAAGTCAAACTGGGCCATGAGAAAATAGCAACGTTGCTCCCATGGGTTAACGTAGTCACTGTAAGAGAAGCTCAGATTCCGCCCCAGTCTCCTGGAACACAGAGCAAGGAAAGGTGTTGGCAGTTCTGTAATTCTCGCTTTCTCGAGAAACCCTTGCATCAACTTTGCACTGACCTGTACTCCCCTGGGCTCTCAGGTGTATGATGGTCACCAGGCCAAGATGGGAATCGTGGGTTATTTCCCCAGCAGCTTGGTCAAGGAGCAACATGTGTACCAGGAAGCCACCAAGGAAGTTCCCACCACGGTAGGAGCCTCTCAGATCTTTGGGGATATGGGTTGGTATGATAAATGCACCACGCAAGGATGTGCAGAGCAAGTCCCCATAGTCCAAGGGTGACTTTGCTGAGATAGTGGGGTTTGGGGAGCATTTACACCAGCTATCAATGTTGAAAAATTAGTGTACTTTCTCTATACACCTCTTTTCATTAGAGTTTATTATTCTCTTTATGTTCCATTTGTTTGCTTCATTTTTTTTTTCAGTTTTAGTGGGTTTATAACTGCCTAGTAGGAATCAATTTGACGTTTTGATATATACATATATTGTAAAATGATCATCATAATCAAGCTTATTAACATCTATCACCACACATAGTGAGTTTTGTGTGTGTGTGTGTGAGAGAGAGAGAGAGAGACACACACACACACAGAGAGACAGAGAGACAGAGACAGAGACAGAGACAGAGAGTGTTTTAAAGCAAATTTCAAGTACACAGTTCAGTACTCCTTTTGTTTTAGATTGGAGTTATCCTGGAAGGATTCCATGTCACAAAGAAAGCAACCAAATTAGCATCAACTGACACTTACAGAGAGTTTGAGCTGCTTTAAAGACTATAAGTTGGAGAAAAAATTAGCACCTGTGTTTGATAAAATCCAAACATTCTAGGAAAATCTTTGCCTTATTTTTGTGCTTTTTCCCCCCTATTTATGCATGAAATAAAATCATCCTCTTACTAATGCCCTGGGGTCCTGTAAACTCCTGGCAAAAATAAAAGATCGTCTCTGAGATGCTTTGCAAGGTGGTTGTTTTGAAGTGATTCTCCAGAAGCTAATTACTGAGCTTCACACAGCGCACAGCCTACACAAACCCACCTCGCTTGTCATCGCTTCTGAGCACGGAGCCTGATCTGTCAAATAACCAGAAATTAAAAGTTTATCCAAGGACCTTCACTTTAAGTAGTTTTTGACTTCAAGTGATAATTATTTTATACTCTTTGAGGTTCAACCTTGACTTATTTTTTAAATCCAATTTTCTCTTTTATTAAATCTGATTTTATATAAAGAACTTACATCTGTTTTCTGGCCCAGCCTACTTAGCTCAATCCTTTTTTGTCTTTTTTTCTCCCCCTCCAGGATATTGACTTCTTTTGTGAATAAGAAATTAAAGTGCAGGTAACAGGAAACACCAGAAATGAAGAAAAACAAAAGCAAAATCAACCAAGAATGCACATATCTATTTCCTGGCTTTTTGAAAAGAGTTTGATATGCTAGGGGAGGGCTGGAGCTGGGGGCTGGAAGTAGCAGGTAGAGGATTTTCAATTTGCTTTCTGCCAGCTTGGTCTTTCCACAAGCTGAAGCAAGATGGCATTTGGCTTCCCTGAGCAAATTAAAACCAAAGTTATTTTTCAACCTAGAGAATCTTTCCTTACTTTGAGGATATGCACAGAACTTGGTTTATTACAATCATTCCTAAATAGTAATTCTTTCCAGATCTTTGACTCTCTATATATATGTGTGGGTCAGAGGCCTTATCTTTGGAAGGAATGTTTTTTAGTTATAAATACCTAAGTTACGGGCTGGCTCATCAAGGAGAATTTTAGTAGTTTTGTTTCTGTTAATGTTTGAAATTTGGATTTGAAGCTGTTGCAAATTAAAATAAATCAGCCTTTCAGGATTATAGATGCTGAGACTATGATTTTGAATTTCTCAAAAATTTTAATTGATTTTACTTCTAAATGATCAACCCATCCCCCCATTACATAAGCATGTAATGGATTATGTTCCTCTCAGTATGAACCCTCATTGGATGGTATTCAAGTTTCAAGTCATCAAAGTCTGCGTGTTCTTTTCTGTATGTGATTTCAACTTTTACTTTGTTCTTTCTATAAAAATTTCTCTCATCAAGTGTGATGTACTGGTATTAGAAAATCAGATTAGAAGATGCAAGTTTTGAGATCCTAATGGACCCATGAAATTTTCTGTACTTAACTGGAAATCTGCCTTAGTTGTGTATTATTAATGTAATTCTTTTGATGTATTCATTTTTGTTTGTCTACATGTAATTAAAATGCGTGTACTGTGCTAAAAAGTCACAATGTCTGTTTTTCTTTTTTTACCCAACATCTTTGACAGCTGGGGGGCTTGGGGATGGGACTTGCTTTCAGTTTCAGTGTGAAGCAGGAAGCAGAAGAGCCCTTCCTGGCAAGTCAGACCTGGGGCAGTGTCATTTTTCAGTTGTGTCCACTGTGCAATTGGGCAAATGTTGTTTTACCAAGTTTTTATGAAGGTCAGATGAAAACTGTACCCAAACCAAACCAGATCCTCAAGTTCCAGAGTTACTTGGACTCCAGCTCACTTTAGGCATAAAGAGGTTCCAGACAGCAACAAAACGTTAAGGTGGAGGCAGTATTTATATTACTGTTTCTGTTTGCCTCCTTCGCTGTAGATGCTCTGATCCCATGAGACACCCAGGGCTCCTCGCCTGGCCTCATCCCATGCTGGGCTCTGCGGCAGAAGCCCTGCCTTCTCTTCCTGCTCAGCTCCCACCCACCAAGTTGGTCCACCGGGGAGCAGCTGACCTTCCACTGGTTTGAGTCTCCTGGGAGCCCATTTGCATTGAAAGAAAGTGCAGGCAGGGCTGTCAGTGCCCAGCGTATCCCTGAGAGCTGGATGAGCTACAGAATCTCAGGCCATCAGAGATCTGAATCGGAAGCCGTTTTCAGCAAGATCTGCAGGGAATTCCTGCATGGGAGAGAGACTAACATAAGCTCCACTGCTCACCTTAAAGATAAAGAAAGAAACAACAAAGTAAAGAACCTGGGAGAAGAGGCCAAAGATACCGCAGGATGGCTGGGTTCTGGCTCCTACCCCCCTCCCCCCCATATTGCAGTCACTTGTAAGTTTGCTAGGAAGGGGCTGAGCTGAGCGGTGGTGGAGTGAGTTTGGGGCAGTGAGCCCTTCTGGGACCCTCTCCGTTTGAGGAACTTTGGCATTTTAGTACCATTAAGAGGCTGTCAACTGATGATACTAAAAAAAATCACTTCTCAATAAAACCCTGAATCTGTAAACTTTTTGTTTGCAGACTTCCTTGATATCCCAGGTTGCTCTTCTGCTGCCCAAGATTCATGCTGTGGCCGGCAGTCTTGTGCCAGGCAGCTGAGCCTGGCTACCTCAGGACCTGTGGCCCAGCCCCATCCTGGAGAGTTTCAGCCACCTCAACTCATTTCCCCTCAGCCAAGATACAATGTGAAGCTTCAGGACCCTCACTCAACATTCCTGGATTTATTGCTCTGATCTTGCCTCCCTTCCGATGACCAAAGACTGATTAAACAACATTAGGCTGAGCAGGGGAGCTGCTGCCACTCCTCTTTAATCTACGAGATAGTTAATTCCGTTTGCAAAGTGTGTGAGCTTTATGATGCAGGTTGCACTGCCTCCCCCTGGGAGAGAAAAAAGAGATTTAATCCTCTATCTCTGACATCAAAGAATAAAACTTCTACCTGTGGAAGCATAAGCAGTGCCTGGCAGTGCTTGTGGGTAGGGGACACAGGCGGGTTTTGGAGCTATCTGAGGATAAGTGATGAGCTTTGCCTATAGCAGAGCTCTCTGAAGAACTTACTGGTGCAGACTGAGATAGGGGCATGATCAAAACATACACTGAATGTTTCAGTGAAAAATTATTACTGTAAAAGACACAGTGCCATTAATCCTGATCAAAATGCATTCCTTTGCTTCAAAACACACTCATCCCATCATTCTTGTCACTCTCTGAAGCAGCTATGAAGTCCTCGTTTGTGAATGTCTTTAGTTGCCCTGTTACGGCTGCCTCAGTGGCCTGAATTGATCCAAAATGTTGACTTTCTTGGTCATTTTGACTTTGGGGAGGAGCCAAAATTCATAAAGTGCTTGATGCAGTGAATAAGGTGGGTGAGGACACACCCTGTTGTTCTCATAAGCCTGTCTTGGTGTTGGGTTGCACAGTGTGCATTCACACATGGAAAGGAAAGAGGACATCCTGAACTACTTCAGAAATCAGCATGAATGGTGGGGTAAGTGTGTTTGAAGCCAAGGAGAATATTTTGAGGAAGATTAGTGGTAATGAGTGTTTTATTATAATACTTCTTAATTTTTCTTTTGAGACAGGATCTCACTCTATAGTTCAGACTGGCCTTGAACACACTTTGTAGCCTAAGATGGTCTCGAACTCAGAGCAATCCTCCTGCCTCAGCCTCCTGAGGGATTAGCCGTATCTGCCACCATCCCTGTCCTTACAATTTTAATTTAAACATCACAGTAATTTTTTTTTTATTGCACTGTCTTGGTTACTTTTCTCTGACACCCAAAGTGAAACAAGAAAATGTTTATTTAGCTTACAGTTTTTGGAGGTTTTAGTCCATACTTGGCTGGCTCCAAGGCAGAGTGGTGAGCCTGAGGGGCAACCATTCATGGCAGCCACAAGCAGCAAGAGCAAAAAGGGCAAAAAAGGGAAGCATGCCTCCTTCCCTCCCCCATATTGTATGCCAGCTCCACTCCTGGGCGGGTGCAGCACTCACACCATTAATCCCAGTGCTAGACAATGAACCAATCACAATTGCTAGGCTTAGCCACCTCCATGACTGCATGAGGCTTAGGGGGCCAACCAGACACACCTTATAAGCAGAGAAACAGACCCAATGTTAGAGGAGTTGGGGAAACACACATGCTGGTGGGCAATAAAGTATCATTACATTTGAAGGAAAGTGTACTGAGTAGTTTTGGTGGCTCAGAATAGTCAGGTGATGATAAAAGCACCCAGAATGCCATGGAACTTTGAAGTAATGTGAGCTACTGTTTCCCAGCTGTGCACTTGAGCAAGGTTCTAGCCTCATTAGACCTCAGTGCTCCTGACTATATGGAGGATCAACACCACCACCTGGGCTGGGCTGTTGTGAGACTTACACATGATGTGTTCACATGGTCTGGACCATTCAGCAGCAGCTACTATCATCGAACCTGCTAGGGCTGTGCAGAAAATGGCCTACTCTCACTAAGTTGCTGCTAAAATCTGCTAGAGTTTGCACAGATAAGAAAGAAATCACAATTATTGATTCAGATCACCTGGAATTTCTAAATCAAAGACATTTGTGATACTTTCTGGACTTCATATAACTTTGTAGTTTTATTTGTTTTCCAGATCACCTGAAATTATCTGAAATATTTCAAAAATTATTCTACTAGTAATTTGGTGATGTGGTATAAACACAGTTTGGATTCCAAGTCCCATTTTGGCCCATAGCCCTTTATGAATGCCAATGTCTGAGAGTCACTTAGGCCACACTTTCTAAGTCCCAGCATACTAGAGCCATACTAGAGCCACTTCTCCACAAGACCAACAGCAAATGGTGTGAGCATACAAAACAATCCCATCAGCTCAGCAAAGTGGGGCTGTCTCAGGTGTGTGTACCCGTCCTAGCAAGGGGTGAACAGCAGCACCTCTTGGGAACCTCCAGCCTCACAAAGGGAGTGTTCCCCCACAGTGTGAGCTCCTGGGGTGTCTACATCTGTCGTGACTGCCGGCTGGCACTGTCCCTCTTCTATCTACATCCAGACGTCTGCTCCAACACTTGGAACCTCGTCGGCTGCTGTCTTGTATGAGACCCAAAGCACAGACGGCCTAGGAGACCTGCAGGAAGAGAGGGCAGCTCCATGGGCTGCCGCATGGGGACTGGGGTCTTTAGCTTCCAACCTCCAGCAAAATCTGGCCTGGTGTGGGCTGCATACTAATGAGAAGACCATTCTCATCTCCCACATCATGTCTGGGTCAGGAGAGTATAGGGTGTGCTGACCATGGTTCTTCTTGACCCTTTGTCACTGTTCCACATTCAGAGTGAAGAATAAGGCCTCAGGCTCTGTTGGCTGTGTGACCATTCTCTTGCTTCCCAGTTCATCCACAAAGTGGGGACAATGTGTATTGGGTATAATTATGACAATGAAGTGAAATGAGACACTGTGTGTCATATCACCATACACAGTGCGCATTGCACAGCAAGTATACAATCAACTACGATGAAATCAAATTAAAAATCAGAGGGTTTTCAAACATTTTTGAATTAAAGGGCTTTTTAAAAAAAGTGAGTTAGAAGTATTTGTTGAGCACCTTTTCTTCCCAGGGTCCTCATGATTACCTAGCTTTGTCTAGGTGCCTGGTCTGTAAGGCACCTAGACAATTGCAATTTCAATCACAATTGCAATTTCTCAGCAGCACAGTGATGCAAATGTGAGCACATGCATGCAAACACACATGCTCACACTCAAGCCCAACAATTTTTACCTTTACAAAACTTGCTGTGGTACATCTTCCTTGCCTTCATTATCAGGAAGTATCTGACACTGCATCAAAAAGATATGTGTAAAAGTCTCAGCCAAGAGAACAAGCCACGGCAGCCCCGTCCCTCTAGGCTCTCTGTGTTCCTGCTTTGAATCCTTGGGCTCACACCCTCTCAGATTCTTGAGAACAGTGTAAGTGGCAGCTGGCCCCTACCTCATCCTGCTGTGCCACACCCACTCAACAGCGATGTCCCTTGATCTCAGCCACGCTTGAGTGCTCCTCCTCTGGAATAAAACCTGTATAATCCTGCAGAAGCCATTGACACTGACCTAAATAATGGGTCTGTTTATCTTTGTTTTCAAGGCACTGGCTTTTGAATTATCTTCCCTAGCTTCTTCCTGGGAGCAAACATTCAGCAAATGGCAAGAAAAGGCAGCTCTAGGCAGGGCTTGGGTCACCTGCCAGCAGCCCTGGACAGTCATTCCTGATGACTGGACAGCATACTACCTCTGTAGCCATTAGTGCTGCTTTTTGTTAAATGTTACACCTCCTGTTTGAGGGGAAAGTGGTCAGGACTGGTGCTGTTTGCCTTCTGCAAAGCTGTATGAAAGATTCAGAAGTCATAATCCTCACAAAGCACTGAGAATACAGACCCACTCGTTAGATTCCTGTGACTCCATAAGGTCCTTTCTGAACCAGATCACACAAGGCCTTTCCTGACTTACTGTGTGCATTGGCAGAGTGCAGTGGAGCCCCTGAAGACACCGTCTAGGAATTAACTACTAAAGTCCACTTCTTCCAGAGACATCTGGGTGATCTTAGGTCCCCTGATCCCACCTCCGACTCCCAAACTGCATCCATGAGGACAACATCTGCAGGAAACGTAGCCAAGTCACAGGTGACCTAGCTCATTGCTCACAAGGAACAGTGTGACTAAATGCAGCAGCAGTTATGGGCAGTAAAGATTTAGAAAACTCTGGCACATTTGGCAAGCCTGGAAGGAAGGTAACTGCTAAGAGCACCCTTCTCGTCAGCATCCCCTGCTCCCAACCCGAGACAAATATGGTCCTTTATTGCTTCTCATGTTTACTGGCTGAGGAGGTGAGTGCCCCAGTGAATCCAGTTCAACACAGGGAAATACAAGTAAATAAGCTCACTCATGTATTTAAATCAGTCTGGAGGGGCAAGTAGCTTTGTAGAAGAAATAGGAGCAAACAACTCCTATATATGAGAAACACACTCATTTCTTTACCAATTGCCTTCGTCTATTTGGAAATGGTGAAAACAAAATAAGAGAAAGGAATGGCTTCAGCTTCAAATATTTCTTGTTCTACCCTTGAAGCACAACTTCAGGCCTTCCAATGTCTGCTGAGCAGAATCACCTACAAATACCATGGTGTATCAGCGATTTAATCAAGATAATGATCTATCGATCCATGGGCTTTATATAATTGACCCTCTATATAATCATGCTCATTATTAACTAAGACAGAGATTGCTCCCCAACTCCTGATTTAAATATTTTTCTAAGGAGAAATTACTTCTCTGTCACCCATGAGCAATTGTTTTAATCATTTTCCTCGAGCACACACCATGCTGAAGTCAGCACCTTGGAGGGTAAAAGATGAGGTGGTTCTGCTAACTATCTCACCACCTCTCCCGCCTCCTCCCTGCTGGCCTTTCTTTATCTGCTTCCTATTTGCTTCAGCGTGTGAATTTATCCAGCCAGATGAATCAGTCGAGATGGGAACATTAATTTGCTTAAGTGAAGCTGTGTCAGCCTAGAAAAACAGAAGGGTACCAGTACCAACTTTTAGATTTCTATGAACCAGAGACAGACTTCTTGAGTCATGGCATCTGGATGTCCACCCAGCCCTCTTGCTGGACCCTCCATCACCACTCATGGCTGGTCAGCTCACTTCTGCTTTCTTGCCATTCCCATTTTAGAGTCCCATGACTCTAAAATGATTTAAGGAACTATTAGAAATTAGCTTCTAGATCTTTCTCTGGGATTTCTGTTACACGTTTAGTGCCACTATCAAGAGATTAGCAGATGAAGCCTAAGCTTTGGCTCCTGAGTACCACAAAGTGTCACACTGATTTCTGGGAACTGGTTTCAGCCAATGCTCAGCGGACAGCAGAGAGCAGAGAGGTCTCCTGAACCTGCTGTGTGCTGGTCAGTCCTGCTGGTAAAGGCCAAGGGATGCTGGGCTCACTCTAGGGAGATGTGTTCCAAATCCCACTGTTACCTCTAGCACCCAGGCAGAGGGTCATGGGGTGAGGTGGGTTCATGAGCAACAATACAGGAATCCAAGCAGCCAAACTGATAAATTTGGAATTTAGTTAACTGAACTCAGGGTCACTCGTATACAGACCCTCCCCCCCAGTTCAAGGTCCAGACAAGTGGCACACAACTGGAAAGTTACAGAGTTTTTAATGGAGAGAATCATAAAAGACATCCTGTTGGAAACAATTTAGCTGGAATCTTTCATTAATTTTTAGTTGACATCTGTGTCCTGCTTCTTTTGTTGAGCAGGTTAATTTTCCTCCTGTAGGTACAGCTCATTCTGCTTTTCTCATGGGACTTATACCCTGAGTAATTTTCCATTTTTCTGAGTCAAATACAGGGCACTAGTTAAATGCAAGGCTCAAGATGGCGTCAGTTATGCCAAGCCACAGCATGAGGAATGAAAGCAGCATCTGTGAGCACCGGACGATGAACCAGTGTTACAGATCTGGTTCCCAGCAGCAGACATGAGGTGGGGATTTATGAACAGTGACTGCTAGGATTTGGATCTAAAATGTCTCCCCAGAGCCCATGTGTTGAAGGTTCCAGCCCCATTGCAGTGGTGCTCAGAGGTGGGGTCTCTGGGAGATAACTGGGTCATGAGGGCTCCAGCCTCATCAATGGATTAAGCCACTGGTGGATCAAAGCTGACTAGGCTACTGAGAGGTGGTGAAAGTTTCAGAACGTGGTGGAGGAAGTAGCTCATGGAGTAATACCTTTGAAGGGTATGTTTTGTCCTCAGATCCTTCTTTCTCCCCCCTTCTTTTCTGTCACCATGAGAACAGCAGCTCTGTTCTACCATGTACCTCCAGCCATGATGTTTTTACTCAGTACAGACAGAAAAAACAGAACCAAGGGACCATGGACTGACACCTCTGGAACTGTGAGCCAGAAATAAGTCTTTTTTCAATTTGATTTTCTTGGGTTTCTTGTCACAGCAATGGAAAGTTTACAAGAGTGACTTCCAAAGGGAAAAGGTAAGGGAGGAAGGGGCAGAATGGTGGGTAGGGGAAAGGAGCCCAAGCAGACGAGCTCCTCGGGGCACTCTCAAGTGTGGCAACTCTTATCTCAGTCCCTAGACCAAAGCTGAGAAATCTGAGTTTCTTCCAAGCTTGTCAGACTTTGCAGTGGTCTGAATGTGTCCTTCAAATTTTATGTGCAAAGAAATTAATCCACAAAGTCATATGTTAATGGGGACCATTGGGAAGGGGTTGGGTCATGAGGACTGCAATTTATGGATTAATGTATTCCAGGATTATTGCAGGCTGCACCTCCATAGTGGCTTTGTTGTGCTGGTCTTTGTTCTGTGTGTTCTCTCTAGCATGCTTGGTCCATCTCCAGGTATCACCTTTCACCATAATGCAAGAAGACCCTCATCAGATGCCAGAACCAGGCTCTCAGATCTCTCAGCCTCCAAAACCATGTAGTAAATAAGCTTTCTTCTTTACAAATTGCTGAGTCTCAGGCATTTTGTTCTAGTGGCAGCAAGTGGGCTAAGTTGTCATTAACTAGGGTTATGGTGGGGAATCGTCATCCCAGGAAGTTCTGCATAAAGCCAAAGTGGTCCTGAGTAGGCCCAAGTAGTGCTGGAGATGGGAAACAAAGCACACAGATTCTCAGGGGAATGTGGAGATATCCAAATGGCATTTGAGGGCAGCTGGGTGTCACACTAACTTTTCCGGCTCTAGCTGTGTCATTTCATTTCATCCTCGCATAATCTCTGACAACGCAGAAATCCTTGTCATCCTCTGTGTGGATACAGAGACTAATCTGGCCTCTGATTTCCTCCTGGATTTACTTCTGTAAACGCTGAAACTTTCCGGTATGCACAGCAGCTTTGGTGGGGTGAGGGTGCCCTCCAGTGGTCTGATCGGGTCTGGCGCGCAGCGGACCCGTTCTAAACTGGAATTGCACCAGCCCAGTCTTCTGTAGCAGCCTGGGGATCCTTTTACAGCCACCTCTCCACAATACCTCGGTCCCAACACACCCCTTCTCCAACTCTGCTTGCCACCCAGCATAGACAGGGGTAGTAACACGCCTCTCTTGCTGGCCTCCTAAGAATTCAACTAAATAGAAAGCTCTCATGTTAGGAGAAAGCTAACATTTCAGTTTCAGACCTATTTTGCATGTTTGCTTTTGATACGGAGCCCTGCAGAGTTTATAATTTGTTTTCGTTGATTTGATTCATTTATAGAAAAGCAGCCATCACACCTTGCGTGCAGAGAGTAGAAACCTGTCTAGAAAACAATTAACACGACTCTTAGCTCCCTCCAGGGGTGCCATTGGGCAGCCCAGAGGCACAAGATCAGCGTCCCACATTGCTCTGTGAAGTGTGAGAAGCAAACAATTTGGCTTTGCCACCTACAACCTGTCCACGACATTGTGAGGGAAATGATTGGTAAATCACACCTCGGAGGTTTTACTTCACCTAGCCAGGGTCTTGATTAGGGGGTGACTCTGACCGTTTCCCACAAGCCTGTTCTTGCCAGACCACAGAGTGGACAGTGGCCTGGGGGACTGCAAAACTCCCAACAACGCAGAACACTGTCCCCAGTCCAGACGACTCCAGAGCTAAGGTGAGTGGTGCTGCGGCTGGGATGCAGCCCTCCAGGAAGTGGGGTTAATAAGCAGGCGAAGTCCGAAAGAATGACAAATGCCAGGGAGGCCCAAACAATTATCTGGCGGGGTGTTATGTTTTCCAAGTCCAGTCTGGAGAGTATTTGTTCTGTAATGAGCCATTAGGTAGAGCTGGTACCTGACAAATAAGTCCGTGTAGCTCGTTCTACATGCGTGCCAACACACCAGCCAGACCGCGAACACGAAGACAGATGCGCTGACCACACCCACTGCGCATAAACCTGCATCCATGTCCTTTCTCTAGGATCTCATAGGTTTCATGCCCTAGTTGTGCAAGCCTTGCTCCCAATTTAACATTTTTACAAATGCTCCCATCAGCTGCTCCAGGAGGGCCCCGGGCTTGTGATGGGCTGATCTATGGTGGGGTCAGAAGGGTTCCCTGCACCGCTTCTGGAGTCTTCTTCCATCTCCTCTCTGAGATGGTTTAATTGCTTTTCAAACAGCTATCATGTCCTCCTCCCTTTACCACTTCCTCCTGAAGATGATTATAATGTTCTATTATTTTTCAAATAAAAATAGCGCTGCCTTTCCCCCTTGTAATGTATGCACTGTCAAATTGAATAGCGCCAGCTGTCTCTACCCTCTAGGGAATCTCTGTTTTTCTTTATTTCCCCTCTTTGCTATTGTCATCCAGTTTAACCTTTCTGGGGAGCGTTTCCCAAGCTCACAGTTCTCTATAGAAGGTCCCCGTGCATTTGGGGATACAATGAAAGTTTAAACACTGCACGCTGAGTCCAATGTTGACATTTCTCAACTCATAGGGAAGAAATTCATTTAAACATTAAGAACTAAATGTACAGCGCACTTCGTACCACATTATTCAATTCTGAGAAGCGGAGAAAGATAATCAGTTCTCATCTGTCAGGACTGTGGGTTTAAAAGAGTTATGCAATTGGAGGTCTAAGGGCTCGCTTGAAACGTGTTACTTCTCATCTGTGGGCGTAGGCTTGGAATGAAACCTGAAGTCAGTTTTTGATCTAGTCTATGTTCTGTTCATAGTTAAGTAAGGTTTGCATGATTTTTTTAAAGTTTCTGTTGAATTTAAATTTGAAAGAAAAACTTGCCTTTATGTGATGCTGGATTGAGTTTTTCGGAATGAACATTGAGAAACAGGGAAATAAAAGATGGCTAAGACAACACCAGGGGACTGGAAGTCAGGTGAGGGTCTTCCACACTCTGTACTCCTGTGCCATCTCCCCTCCTGAGGTGTGACAAGAAAGGGACACCTAGAAAGAAAGAACAAAGTGTCTTGCAAAACACCACCTCAATTCACCATCAACGTCCAAGTTGCATTTGCCAGAGCACAGTCTGGAATATGCAGAATGTGGCTTGGCTTGGGAAGTCTGCTGAGACTTCTGAATTCCTCAAGTCTGGGTCACCTGGTTCATGGAAAGGATTCCACTAGTTCTGCAGCCCAGTGGCTGATCCTCTCAACAAAGAAAGGTCTAAGAAGAAAAAGCCTAGGTGTCACTGACACCTGGTCCATACCGCCTGTGTCCCTGCCTAGGCAGTTAGGGTCCTTGAAGTTTTCTCTTATGTTTTAGCCACTTTTCCTGTTGCTTGGACAAAATACCCAGCCCTCACAGCTTAAGGAAGCAGAGGTTTATTTTGGCTAATGTTTCAGTCCATAGCTGGCTGGCTCCAAGGCAGGACTGCACAGCAGAGGGGCCTGGCAGAGGAGAGCTGCTCACAGCATGGCAGCCAGGAAGGAGAGAGTGAATCGAGGAGCAGGGGAGGACGATAAATACTTCCGGGCCACACTGCAGGGACAGCCTCTTCCAGTCAGACTCCACCTTCTAACTGCAAGTCAGCCATGGAGCCCCCCAATCTACTCACCTGCCTCAAGCTCTAGCTATTAGTGCATAAGGCCCTGGATGACATCTAGATATAAGGTATAGCACTCTTTATTCCTGTCCACAAGTGCCAGGGAATTAACACCCTCAGGAATCCTCAGCAATGACTGATGGGTGTCGGGGGTATCAGACAGAGGGGATACCCCCTAAGTGTTTACTCTGCACTCTCTCTCAGAGATCCCAAGTGAGACCAAGCACCAGGCTTTTCTGGGGGGGCTTTCTAAATATCACACCCAGGGGTGGCTTTCTTTTCTTTCCTGCCTCAATTTTCTGCTCTTCTACTGAAGCTCTGAGAGACATCTCTTGTACCCTGGCCTTTGTTTCAGGGTTTGCAAAAAAAAGGTGAGACAAAGATTTCACCTCCCAGCAGTTCAGGTTCACGCAGGCAGAGTGGCAAATACTCCAAGCAGTCTATGATCAGAGGCCCCTCCAAGCCCACCCTGAGCAGCAAGAAGGAACAGGATTTGTCTTTAGTTCATATTCAAAGCTTCTAATTCCCGGCCATCCATGGCGTTCAGTCTCATTGCACAGGACCGACTGTTTAAACAAGACAGGTCTTTAATTCCTCCATTATCTGACTGGAACATGACTCCGAACCGTGAACCACTAGTAGCGCAGCCCTTTGGGCATACTTTATTAAAAGGCGAGATTATGCTCAAAGCAAAGGTTAGGCAAACATTTGCTCAACACCTTAGAACTCTTAGAAAGGGAACGTGTTCCCAAGTTGGGAAGCTGGAGGAAGTTACTGTCAGGTTAAGAAAGGTCTTTACTTAAAGGTCAAACTAAAATACAATGGGAGAGATAAAATAAAACTTGAAATAGAGATTCTTTTTTTTCCAGGGAGATTGGTTCTAAGTGGATATTTGCTTCTTCTTTCAAAGTTTCAAAAATTCACACAACAGTTTTGAGGCAGTTATTCTTAAGGGCAAACGTACAATGGAAGGAAACTGGCCATTAGTGCAGGCTTTGACCTAAACAAGGGGACGGTCACCAAGCACTGGGCTGTCCCAGCTTCCCCCTTCCCAGATTCAGCCAATTGCCCTGCTGCCTGGGTCACCTGCTTCCTGCAAGCAAGCCTGATTACTGTCGGGTCACATTTCCCAGTGGGGCAGGTGGAGAACACAGGGCCATCTGCCACTGGAAGGAGCCACCAAGCCTGGCAGGGAAATGGGGGAGAGGTTGGGTTCGGGGCGCTCTTCAAGTTCCCTTAAGTCCTGGATTAGGAGGCAACCCCTACTTTGAGCAGGCTCCAGGCAACACTACCTGCTCCGTGGCCAAGAGATGAAGAGAAAGGATGCCGGTGGTCCTGTCCCGGGCTCTTGGCTGTGTAGGTTGTCCAAGTTCAGCACCTTTTCTCATTCCCACCTGATTTAATCAACCCCCCTGAGAAACTCATCTGCACTTGTTACATGGCATTAAAAGGACATCATGACCACAGCACAGCAAGGCTTTTGATGGATGGTTTTGCTTTTGTGAGATTTATGGCAGGTAATTTACTTCTTCCAGATGCATTGGTGCCAGTGGTAAAAGCTTTGCCAAACTGGTTTACTGGTTAAAGAGTCACCATCCCTGCACTGCCACAGCTGCTTCTCAAGCTCCGCCCCTGGGAACAGTCACCACCAGGTCAGTGCTTGGACCACTCATGTGCCCCAGGCTCAGCTCGATGCCCCAGTTCTCCCATCTGCTGCTTCTCCTCTGGTGGGGCGGAGCTTGCCTCCTCTCCTCCTCCCTGGGATGCGGCTCTCCCAAGTCCTCGTTGCCCGGGAACTGCTGATGGCGCAGACATCCTTCCTACACTTCTGGTTCTTCGTCAAAGGATTGGTTTACAATCCAAAGATGGAGCCATCTTACATGGGACAGATGAGTCACCCTTTGCTGAGCTGGTGAGAGTCTCGTTTCTTGTGACCCAATGATAAGCTTGCTATCCGCCGCTAGGCCTGTCCTTAGGTGTGACCCAGGCTGCACTGACATGTGTGACAGCCAGGCCTCGGATCTAAGGAGGAGAAGTCTGAGCAGGACGTCTTGGTGGCAGAGAACCATACAAAGAAGACTCAGTAGTTCAGGGTAATTGGGGAAGGGTAATTTAGATTTCCTCATTTTGAAAAAGAAAAATTAGTGTGTGTGTGTTCTACCAAGTGTACTAACAGGACCAAAGTGTTATTAGAGAGAAAACTTTGAAAGCTGCTGAGTGGTCATATTTCTAACAGAAGTTAATAACTTGCTGCAAACCCAAGAGAGAAGTATTTTGTCTTAGCTTTGCCACTAAGCACAAGCCCAAACTCTAGGCACATGATTTATAACCCTCAAGACTCTGAAGATTGCATTAAAAAGCACTAAATAAAGCCTGACGCCTCCCGGAGTGTTCCAAGCCTAGGATACAGAGAGATAAAGGGTCTTCAAAGTCAGATTGTAGGCAGCAGGAGCTCATGGACATGGGGTAGAGGAGAGGTGCAATCACCACACACACACACACACACACACACACACATGTACATGCACATGGACAAGCACATGCAACCACACACAGAGACATAGGAAGTTGGTAGGATTAATCCATCGCACTCTAATGCCCCCTACAGGAGATCTCATTTTTCAAAGATGGTCCCAGAAACCACATGCTGACCCTGCAGGAGCTCTGGCTCTCCTCCTCTGTTAAGAGCTGAGCTCTGCTCCCTCCCTCACTGCCGGCTGGCTGACAGCCAGCACTGTCCACTCATTATCCATGTCATCAGCAGCAGATACATGACAGGCGCAGTTTAGGGTGATTCCAGCTCCCAGCCCTTGACCACCCCCATCAACACTGCATGGGGCAGAGATGAGCTGTCACGATTTGCACGTTCATGGGCAAAATAAATGTTGCTTTTAATAGCAAAATTTAGGAGTGGTTTGTTATGCAGCAATAACTAACCCCTCTCCCCGACTTCTGAATACAGTGCTTATAAGAGGTGCTTAGACATCATTCCTGACACAGAAGGAGCCCAGGAGATGCTCTCTGTGCATTTGTGGTGCATTTGATGATGCAAAGGCAAAGCACTAGTCAGTGAAGCCTCCATCTACAAAACCTCCTGCAGTCATGACTGGCAGAAGTATTGAGTGTAGTTCTGGTCCCAACCTTCCAACAGCACTGGCTTCAGAGTCACTGTTAGTAACTGTATTTAGAAAGAATTAGAGAAGAAAGTGAAGCTGTATTTGACCAAGATCACCAACAGATAGTCCATATCTGTTTACTCTGTCTCCCTCTGGTAGTGAGCTCCAGAATTCAGCAGCACCCAGCCCGCTCTGAGTAAAGCTGTGTGATGCTTCCTGCCACCCCCTGCAGCTCCCGTCACCTCACTGCACCCACAGACGACAGGTTTATTATGCAAGTACACACTCAGTCTGTTCTTTCTTCTCCTCAGCTGCAGAAAAATAGGCTGGGCACAACCCAGACACACAGGGGCCAGTGTCTTGGGGACATCATCCCTTGGCCAGTGGAGGATGGAGGTTAATGGGTAAGGGCCCCAGCGCCCCTTCTTTGGATAGAGTAGCACAGAGAGCTCCTGTGAGACTGAGCCCAAGCTGCTCAGTAACGCCCCAGTACCTGGCTTTCCCTACTCACCCCCTTCTGTATGCTGGGTTACCTCGCAGACCAGCACTGTGCCCCAAGCCTCACTTCAGGGTCTGCTTTTGAAGGAACTGGAACACCATTTACTTCCCAGCATCCCTTGTGGACACGTGATCACAGCCCCACTTCTACCTGACTGCACTGCTGTGTCAAGCAGTGTGATTTCTCTTTTGTTTCTCCCAGTCAGTGGTCCTGCAGAGTGGCTGTTGTCCGAACCTTCTTGGCATAGCAGTTAGCATGATGAATTCTAGACCCCTAGATGAGACAGACAATTCAAATTCCACTTCTCAGCTGTATGACCTCGCAGACATTAATTAATCTTGTTGTGTTTGTTTCTTCATCTATAAGAAAAAGCTGGTGCTGATAATAGTAATCTGACTGTGGATGAGAAATGAAGAAATATGGGTATGGTGTTTAGGAAGGTGACCGATAATGTTAAAGCATTGTAGGCAGTATGATCCGAAAATATGGTGAATGCTGCTGCTGCATGCCATCTGCTGGGAAAGTAGGGATCCTCACTGTGGAAAAGTGGCCCACAGAACCTTAGCACCAGTGGGTGACAAGTTTCAGTGTGTTCAGTGAGGTCTGTAATCTAGGAGCTGCAGCTGAGAGACGGTATATTTTAAAATGCACCACAAGTTCTGGATCATGAACGACACATTAGCATGAACAAAACATTTCCTCCATTCTTTCACATTTGACTCTTTGGATGACTACTATAAAATAATCCTATAATCCTATAATAATCCTATAATCCTATAATAATCCTTTTGTTTTAAATCACACATAAAGTGCTGAAGAAACAAACAAAATGTTCAAGTTAGTTTAGAGTGATGCCTCAGGGGCCAGGAAGATTGATTATAAGTGGCTCAAGTAATTTCTTTTTAGCAGCTGTAAATCTTGAAGATGAGGAGAGATCAGTCTATCCTTCAACATCAAAAAGACAATGTTGAAAAAGTAAATGAAAGGATTTTATCGAACAGGTAACTAGTTACGAAGGAAATTTCGGAGGGTCTGAACATCTCTTAGGGTTCTGTCCAAAGCATGAGACAAATGGTTTCATCCTCCATCACCACGGTGCTCTTGTCTACATCAATTCCAGTGTGATGATTTTTGTAAAAAAAAAAAAAAATAGTGTGTCCTCATCCACCTTTTTCACTGGGCATGGCACTGTGTGACTTCTGTCTCCTCGCTACAAAGAAAATGACCATGACAGGTACATGTTTTGAACTGATTCAGGTCATCAAGGCAGCTGCAGTACCACAATGAGAGACACTTGCGAAAGAGGACTTGTAGAACTGCTTCAGAGTGTAGCACGGACCACAGGATAAATGTCCTTGAAGCAAGGAGGGAAATTCTGAGGAGCACCAATGGCAATGCATCTCTTAGTGTAACGACATTTTAAAGCATCTTAAATACTCACCATGGTTTTAATCACATATTTCTAATTAAAATTCTTAACCACTCTGATGAATACAGAACAGTTGTTCCCACTCCTACCTCTAGATGCACCGAAGTGTGAATC
Source organism: Dolichotis patagonum (assembly GCA_004027295.1). Classification (NCBI taxonomy): domain Eukaryota; kingdom Metazoa; phylum Chordata; class Mammalia; order Rodentia; family Caviidae; genus Dolichotis; species Dolichotis patagonum. The sequence goes on along the minus strand of PVJX010005548.1, from coordinate 58,086 downwards.
CTTTGAAAGACAAAGACAGAACTCTGGTTCCAGGATCCAACCAGGAGAGTGCTTTACACTTTACACTGTGCTGACATTGCTGAGGTGATTCCATCACATGCTGCTGATGAGGCCTTGAACCTCACAAGGTCCCTGCAGAACCCGGGTGGACAGAGAGCCCAAGAACAGGGGCCATGCAGCACCTCAGGACCCACTAGGTTGGTCACACAAAGGAGCTTCCTGCCCAGCTCCACTTGCGCAACATGCGTGGCTGGCTTGTGATGCCTGCTACTCACATGGAAAATAAAATGCTTTCTGGAGTCTCAGATGCTTATGCTGTGTCTTTAGGTACAGAGACACCAAGTCCCCTGGATTGCAAGGCAGCTGTGATGCGTAAGTCTAATCATGTGTCAACGTGACTGGATTAAGAGACTTTCTGAAAAGCTGGCTGGATCATGGGGCTCCGCACTCATCAGCTGGAGGTGGGTCCCTAGGGCCAGGCCTTTTGCATGTGTGTATTTATCGCTGGTGCTGTTTCCCACTCTGCTTTTGGTTGCCAGAACTAAGTGGCTTTGCTTATCACTCAGTTTTTATGGGCTCACAGAGGCCCCTTCAGACCACTTTAAATTTGGCCACTCCCACTGCTGCAGAAAGCAGAGTGGACTGACCATACTGCACCCAGGAAGTTTAGAAGGCAGGTTATTACACCAGTGGGCTTCTGACGAGGATCTCTCCCAAAGATCAGAGCCCACCCAGAGTGGGTTTCAGGGCTCTTAAAGGAAAAGTAAGTGCGGCAGTACAAAGGCAGATTCAGCACGTACAGTTGGAGGACTGGGTGACATTATGGGTTTGGGGGGGGGGTCTGACCATCTCAAGTTACATTGCAAGGCCATCAGTTACACAAAGGCAGTAAAAACAGGGGCAAACAAAGAAGGGAATGTTCTGTTAGCAGGCTTGCCTGGATGTGTCCTCCAGGTTTGGTGGGCACTCTTGGTGGGCTTTCTTAGCAGGACTTGGTCTGAAATTTTAAATTCCCTTTCACAACATTCTTAAACCCTTATCCTGCATCCTACTCAGTCAATAGCATTGATCTATGTGCCACACAATTTACTTACCTGTTGTATTTAATCTCTATTTTCTGTTTCCCCCAGTAGAATGTAAGCTCTACCAGGTTATGGATCCCATCTAGTATTTTTGCTTCCTGTATGTAATCTCAGCACCTGGAGAAATACCTTGGATGTTTTTTGGCTAAATATTCTAGATAATTGTTGTAGACAGGGAAACAATTTAATATAGGACACATAATTTATAAGATTATTTTATAGTAGTTACCCAAAGAGTCAAATGTGAAAGAGTGCAGGAAATCTGTCACATATTAGAGACCCAAAGAATCCAGTTGAGGTCCTAGGTCCCATGGCAATGTCTTGCACAAGTCCAGGTGAAGACCCAGAGCCCATGACAATGCCCCCATGAGTCTAGTTGGAGGCCTAGAGCCCATGACAATGTCTCGTGCAAGTCTGTTTCATGGATCTGTGCTGGGAAGGCTCAAAGGTTAATGATAGAAGCTAGAAAGTCTATGCCAATGGCAGGAAGGATCTGTGCCAGCAGGCAGGCTGAGGAATCTGCACTGGAGCCAGGAAGCAACACTCAAAGTAAGGACCAGAACTCCCCCAAAAAGTACCACAGCCATCCCCAGTGACAATGTGGTTCTGAGCTCTTCCATCAATGACAATAGTCAAACTCGTATCAGGAAGCCAGCATGACAAGCTCCTCAGGAGAACCAACAGCACCACCTCTTTCTCTTGTTTTCCTTTCATGTTGTTGGCACTATCCTTAGGCGGGCCCTCCACACCCAGCACCATGCTGATTCAGTTCAGCTGGGTGTTCCAAGTAGACTACCATTGTCAATCCACTGCAGCAGTGATTGCTAGGAAATGGCTAATGACCAGCTCTTCAAGAAAAAAATTGAAAACATACAAAACGTAACATCTGATTTGTAGTGTTTATCAATTTTCATGGTGCAAATTTGCCCATGATGCTGAGTTCAAGCTACTAACATGATGGCATGGAGGGAAGAGGCCAGAGGAGCTGGCACAGTTGGCTTTCCCAGCATGCCCTTGGGCCCAGGTGGGGGCTGACAATTGGATTTTATTGATTGAAAACTCTGAATAGCCAGCCATATTACATAGCCTCACGGTTGAAAAGGATATCGAAACTTGGCCTGTGGTCATTAGGCTAATTAATTGTCCTAATTAATTAGAAAGATTACATAGGCATGGAAAAGGCATTTGTCATTTCATTTTAGGAAATTTCTTTAGGAGAAAGTGGAATATTTTGAAATTTCCTTGTTTCGTTAGGGGTTTTTCTTTTGAGGGAAGTATTAGATTTTTAAACTATCTCACTTTCATAATGGGAGAAATGTTTCTTTACACAAAAAAGAGTTCCAAAATATTTTCCATTCTAGGCCAGTAAAATACTATGAGTATCACAGACACTGTGGCCATTTTAAAATGGATGGGAGCTCTTAGAAATGGTCCAGGTTTTGTGTTAACCAGCTGTCAAGCAGTGGTGGCCATTTGTTCGGTGAGTTAGAAACTTTTTCAAAACATGAATGAGCCTTTTTTAAAATTCTGTTTTGAGGGGTGAATACCTGAAGAGCTTTGGAGCATATGTGTCTGTGATCCCCAAGTACATGAGAAACCTTCAAAGTTACGTGACAAGATGAAGACACTGTTTTGTTAGAAGGGTTGCTCAGGAAGAGAATCAGGTAAGAAAAGAAAGGGGTACACAGTCCTATAGGAGGACCCCGCCCTATTGCTGAGTAAGCTGATGGTGCCACTCTGCAAAGGTGAACAGAAAGAAGATGATGACAATGTTGATGTTAGAAAAAAAACTATGTGTAGACAATATTAGGGAATGAATCTACAGTGGTTCCAAGATTACTTTCTGACAAATAGTAATTCAACAAACATTGAGTGAGCACCTACTCTGCGTACGCCGAACTTCAGGGCCTTAAGAATACGATGATGGTGGAAAAATAAGAAGGCTAAACTGTTAAAGGAAACATTTATTTTTTGAAGATAAAATCATGACTCTCAAAGAAATATAAAATGGGAATGGGTTTTATTGGCTGTACTATTTTCTGCCACGGACAGGATCACCACGATCTTTTCCCCGGATCACTGCAGTGGCGTTAACATTCTCGTCACACCATTGCCCTCTGCTGCTGAGAAGCATCCACGAACTTTATGCTCTGCTCAGAGCCAAAGCTCCAGCTCTTACAACAGCCCGCAAGGTCATGGACCGGCCTCTGCCACCATCTCCCCCTCATCCACTCAGGTCTAACCACACTGGCCTCTTTAGCAGCGAAGTTATACAGTTTAAAAAAAGATTGTTATAAATCTAAGATATTTTATGTAAGCTACATGGTAATCTCTCCAAATCTACATAAGAGCCACAATAAATGAGTAAGAAATTAAAGCATATAGCTCCAAAATATTAACAAAACTAAAAAGAAGTTAGAGGGAAAGAAAGATGGACCAAAAGTTACAAGGTAGACAAAATAAAATACAATTAGTAACCCCTTTCCTATCGGTAGTAGTCATGTTAAATGTAGATAGATTAAACTGCCCAATCAAAAGATATAGAGTGGCTGCATGGGAAGAACAAGAAGATTTAACTACATGCTGCCTGTACCAGATTCACCTTAGATTTAAGGACTCCAGGGCTGGATATGAAAGGTGGAAAAAGATACCTTGGCAAATGATATTTAAAAAGAGAGAGAACGCATATTTGCATGACAAAAATAAAGTTTAAGTCAAACATTGTCACAAGAGTCAGAGCATAACAATGTATAATGGTGAGAAATTCAGTTTACCAAGAAGATGTAACAATTATAAAGTTAGATGCACGCAGCATCACAAAAAGAATGGAAAGAGGAAACAGTGACACAGTGATGGTAGATTTCAGTGTGTTGCTTCCAATAACAAATAAACCACTCAGGAAAAATATCCACAAGGAATTAGAAGACTTGAATAACATGAAAACCAAGTGCATCTAACATACACATGCACATCTCACCAATCAGCAGCATAATATACATCCCTTTAAGGTCACACAGAATAGATCACAAATAAGGTCACGAACCACACCTTAACACATTAAGAAGTTAGGGGCCTTCGGAGTAGCATACATCTACATGAAAAGAGAAGAAAGATCTCAAATTAACAACCAAAATCTATACCTCAAGAAACTAAATAAACTAAAAGCTAGCAGAAAGGAGACAAAACTTAAAGCATAAACATACAAAATAGAGAATGAAAAGACAACATCAAAAACCAACAAAACTAACAGCTGTGTTTTTTTTAAAGATCAACAAAACTGACATTCTTTAAAGATTAAAACAAAAAGAGAAGGCTAAAATCAGTAAAGTCATAAATGAAAGAGGAGGTATTACAAATGATGACATAGAAATAAAGGGATTATAAGAGACTATTATGGAAAACTATACAACAACAAATTCAATGACCTAGAAGAAATGCATAAATTCTAGAAAAACTAAATCATGAAGAAATAGAAAATCTGAACAGACCAGCACTGAGTAAAATTGAGTCAGCAATCAAAAACCGCCCAGGGAGAAAGGTACAAGACTTATAATTCCATTGTACAATTCCTCCAGTACTTGGAGGAGAATGAACATCAAGTCTTCTCAAATTCTTACAAAAAGCGGAGAGAAGAAAATACTTCTAACCTCATTTTATAAGGCAAAGTACTGCCTTGATATACTCACTACAAAAGAAGCACAGGCCAAAAATCCCTGATGAATATAAATGCAAAAATCCTTAACAGAATTCTAGCAAACCAAATTCCACGGTGTAGTAAAAGGATGGTAAACTCCCAACACCTGAGATTTACTTGGGATTGGGAGAATGGCTCAACATATGAACATCAGACAATGTGAAAAACAAGAAGTCTAGAGTAATAAATAGAATGAAGAATAAAAATCACATCATCTTCTCAACAGATGTAGAAAAAGTACTTGACAAAGTCCAAAATCCTTTCATAAAGAAAACTCTCCACAGGACTGAAGGCGTAGCTCAGCCATATAGCACTTGCCTGGCATATGCGAGGTCTCAGGTTCCATCCCTAACACTGAAAAAAAATCAAACCCTGACAATAACCTCTCACATCTCTTAGCAAACCAGAAAGAGAAGGAAGTTATCTCTATATAATAAAGGAATATATATATAATAAAGGAATATATGTAAAGGAATATATATATATATGTGTGTGTGTGTGTGTGTGTGTGTGTGTGTGAAAATACCACAGCTAGCATCATGTTTATGTAAATAATTAAAAGTTTTCTTCTAAGATCAGACACAAGGCAAGGGTTTCTATTTTTGACAGTTCTGTTCAGCGTAGTATTAGAAATCCTGGCCAGAACAACAGGAAAGAAACAGAAATAAAAGTCATCCAACTCAAAGGGAGGATTAAAATTATTTGTTTACAAACAAGATGATCTTATATGGAGAGGACACTAAAAAGCCATAAGAAACCTAATAGGTTTACCTAGCAAATTTGCAAGATATGCTGTTCAGTTGCGTTTTTATATACTCAAAACATTCTAAAGAGGGAAATTAAAAGGGAATTCCACTTGTAGAGCATAGGATTAAAGCGTTCAAAAGAATAACATACATAGGAATAAATTTAACTAAGGAGATAAATAACTTGTATGCTGAACTACAAAACATTGTTTAAAAAATTAAAGCTGACACAAATAAATGGCCCCTGTGTCACAAGTTGGAAGACTAAATATTGTTAAAAAAAAAAAAAAACACCCATACTTCCTAAAGAGACTACAGTTCAAAATCCAAATGGCATTTTTTTTTCAAAAACAGAACAAAAAAAAATCCCAAGATTTATAAGGAGTGACAAAGGACTGTAAATAACCAAAACAACCTTGAGAAAGAACAGAGCTGACAATCTTACAGTTCCTGACTTCAAAATATATTTTAAAATTACAGCGATTAAACAGTATTTTACTGGCACAAAGGCAGACATATAGATCAACAGAAGAGACGAGACAGCCTAAAAATAGGTCCATGATTTTATCATCAAACAAGAGGTGCGCCAAGACAGCATAACAGAAAAAGAATGAACTCCAAAAAGTGGTGCAGGGAAAACTGGATATCTACACACAACTGAATAACACCAGACTCATTTTAACCCCCCCCACCAATTAAAGGTGGGTCAAGGGCTTACATTTAAGACTTGAAACTATTATTGTGAGATAAGAAAATGTTTAAGTGGAGAAGGGAGTAAAGGAGGGGGAAGGGCGAAGGGGAAAATTTAAGAAAATTTAGAAAAAGAAGGAAAAAGTGGAAACTAAGCTTTTGTAAATGGGAGGAGAGGATGGCTTGAAGGGAGGGTAGGGGAATGGGAAAGAAAAGAAACAAGTTATATTGTGTCCAGGCACAAATTCTCTATGATGAATATCATCATTATGTATATCTAAATGTACCAATAAAATCAGACTGGAAAAAAAAATTTTTAAAAAACAAAGAAAACAAATTTCTAGGGCTATTTAACACTGGTCTTTGCAATGGTTTCTTGGATGTGGTTCCAAAGTCCAGACGACACACACACAAGAGCAAGTACTGTGTTAAAATTACTCTAGCTTTTTTTTTTTTTTTTTTTTAGCTTCAATGTAACAAGACCGACCTCAACTTACACATCCACATTATGAGAAAAGAGTACTTTTATTTAGTTGCCTGGTTTAATGGAGCTGGAATCTTATAAACCAAAAATGATAAAACCTTGTTGATTTTTTAATAACTCATTTGAAAATATGGTTAGCTGAATAATCTGAACTTTCCAAAATACGAAGAAGTGCTAGAAACAAACAATCATTGGGCATCTTTTTAGAAAGCACAAGAAAATCCATAAGGCACAAAACAAATAGGAAAATGGAAAGCAAGCGTTAAGTGATAAGAACGCTTCTCTGGTATTAGGATAGCCAAGCAATCTGGGTTTTAATGGTGATGAGAAGGTCAGAAGTGATCCCTGCTTTTATTCTCCTCTTTAGAGACCTGGAATTTAGATTCTCCCACAGCCAGGACTTTTGAGAAGTTATACCTTTAGACTTAGGGGAAAAAATTAGTCTATGCATAAATAAGGCAACAATTACAATGTAAAAACATAGTAGATGAATTAAATATCATAAACATAGTAGATGAATTAAAAATAGTTGAAGAGAGAATTAGTAAACTGGAAATCACCTTGGCGAACCTACGGCACTGCAGCGAGTAGTTTCTACCATTGAAAACTCTGAAAGGTTCCTCATCTCGGTCCTAGATGCTACCTAGTGCTGTTAAGGTGCTGTCTGATTAGGAAGCCCGGATCCTGTGGTTCCCAACTTGCAGCCATCATAACTGCTGCCACAGCTGCTGCCCCCTTAATGCTGATGTCACTGCTGTTGCCAGAGACACGGCTTGTAAGTGGGATCAGGAAGGGCATTTATCACTTCTCCTGCTGTCCAACAGTCAGCCAGTAGTTCCCTGGCCCAAGCTGTCTGAACCACAGCAGGCAAGAGTGTGCAGTGCTAGTAGCGGGAAGGAGCTGCAATGCGCAGTAAAGCACGGATGGGTGAGAGTATGAGCCGGGAGCAGACAGGCGCGTGGGTGCCCTCAGTCCTGCAGCAGAGCTGGGGCACAGTGGTGGTGAGCAGCAGTGAAGGCTGAAAACTGTAACCTTAGAAAAAACTGGAAAGGGAAGGGTGGGAGATGAAGACGCAAATGAGTCAAAGGTTTCATAGCGCAGCGGGAAACCAATCGCTGATGTCACAAGTTGATTGTCTTGAACGCGTGTTCTGGGAACGCAGGAGGATGTGACAATGGGAGAGAAAGTTGCACCGCATCTGCAGGGAGTCACCCCAGGCCCAGCAAGGCTGATGAGATGTAGGGAACCCAGGGCACCCCTCTCAGCAAGGGGTAGATGGGTGAAGAAAGCAAGGATGTGGCTTCACACACTGTTAGGGACTCTCTTCCTTTTCCCCGTGCCTTTCTATTTTATGGTATAAGAACTTTGACAAGTGTGCATCACAGGCTGGGAGATCCACCCGGTCGCTGCCACCCAATTCCTCAGGACCCATGAGCTACTCTTGCATGAATCTCGGGTTGCTTAGCAGCCCCAGCATGATGTGTTTCTTCCTTCAGCCTGAGTTTTCTCACCTTTGATGGAAGTGGTTCACAGCTCCAGCGGTGCGGTCCAACAAACAGCAGTCAAGAAAGTGACATAATCACGTCATTTAAAGGTGGGAGGGACCCACTGCTGGACAAAGAAGGTGAATTTCTGCAGGTTACAGATGTCAACTGTGTGACAAAGAATGGGAAGGGGTGGGGTAGGAAACTATTCAGTTTCCCTTTGACCCTTCTCTGTTATTTCTGTTTAACCGTGTCCACGTGTTATTTTGGAAACACAAATAAAATAAAATAAAAAAATAAAATAAAATAAAACAAAACTTTAGACATCAGGCTTCGACTCTGTATTATACTTCATTGTGTAACCTTTATAAAGCTGATAAGAGTTGGTGGCATGATTGCAAACTTAATCCAACATTTGGCTGTTGGAGATGATTCTGGAAATAATTACTTTGTTGGGAGTACATTCTTCTTTTGATTTTAGTGATTATTATCTTTTGTTAAAAGATAGCTTTGTAAAAAAAATGGATGAGCCTATTTGTGGAGGGTGTCAGTAGAGTTTTGTGAATTAACTGACTTTAGAGTAAGAAGTTTGAACTACTTTGAGGGATCATTCTAAACACCAATGCCAAGTTTCATTTGTGCAGATTGTTTCCCTAGACAGGCAGCAAAGAGGTAGGTGTGAAAAGCATAATCTGCTACTTAGTTTTCAGAAAGACCAGGCAGGTATGCACTAGAATCACATCAAGACAAGACCACTAATTCCCTCTTAACTTTTCCCTCACTCCCTCTAATCCTTGTTTCTTAGCCTGTCTGCTTTATCGTTTCTCTGTAGCTAAATCTCCCCCTTTGGCTCTCAGATTCATGTCTATTGGTGAAAATGGAACAGATTTGGAGTTTACAGACTCTATGCTTGAACCATCACTAGGGACTTATGGCCACCCCAAAGTCCAGCTCCAAAGTTTTATAAGAGAGTCTGTCTCACTGGCCAAGTTTGGCTCCATTGGTAAACCTGAACCCTAACACCCATGGCTCTCCAGGGTGCTGCTACAGACAGCACAGGTTGGGGAATTAAAACAGGACTGTGCCACATCTCTGTTACCCACATGTACTCTGGGGCAGTGACCACCTTGCTCTGAACACCTTTCAGTAGGTTTTCTTGCAGTTTGCTTAGCTCTGTCATGAAGAGCATCTTATCTTCCGTGGTTGTGCCAAAGAGGAGACAGGTAATTTGTTTCTAGAGAATGAAGAAAAGCTGCATTACTTGCTCCAATTGTTAAAAAATTCCAAACATTTGGTTTGTTTTCATTTTCCTTATTTTAAGGACAGGGAGTACCGATTAGGGTTTCCCAGAGCACCAGAACAACAGAATATATAGCGTTATAGGAGGGTTTTGGTACACTGGCTCCAGAGTCAGCTGCCTGGTCCCACTATAGCCATCTGCAGGTTGAAGAACCAGGGAAACCAGTAGCTGCTCAGTTCATGAAGCTGGAAACCTCGGAACAAGGGGCACTGAGTCAAAGACTGAGGCCTGGCTGCCCCCTGGGGAGTCCACAGTCAAGGGCTGAGGACTGTAGAGTGTGATATCCCAGCTAACTCCAGTGAGAAGCCAGCACTTTGTGGCCATTGTAAGCATAGCACAGTGGTGATACCACGACCTCTTTTTAGCACATCTGTCAAAACCCTTCCTTCTGACCTGTTTAACAATGCTTCTTACAAACCACTAAGAACTGCACCTGAGCAAGAAAGGTTGTGCGTCTGCACGTGTGTGAGCTCCCTGCTCTTCCATGCCCACCTCCAATCCTGGCCCCACATTCCGGGCGGGATCCCCAACTCTGCTGACTTCCACACCAGTCTCCTCTGGGGCCACCTTCATGGACTCACAAAGGCATCGCTTGGGTTGACAACCAAGAGTAAGCATCACAGACAGAAAACACGTAGAGCTGCCGACAGGCGTGAAGGAAGGTGAATCTTTTTTGGAGGAAATAGCGCTTTTAAAGATGATCCTAAAGACTGAACAACTTCATTTACTACCAGCCATAGTTACTGTAAGTGCAGGAAAGAGAAGCAAAGAGAGTTAAATGGTGGGAAGGAATAGTCTGAGAAGTCAGTTTGGCCCAGTTTAAAAGAAAAAATAGAAAAGGAAAGGTCAATATAAAATTATTCATCAAGTTCATTTAGAAGAAAATGAATAATAAGTGAAAACAGCCAGAAAAATTTTAAGGAGAAAGAGCAATGTGGATAACATGCTCCTGTGAATATAAAAATAGCTGAATGGTGGTAGAAATTAGTGTGGCACTGGTTGAAAACCTGGCAGACAAATCAATAAAATTAATGAGTCCTGTGAGACACCTTAAAAATGTTTAAGTGCTCAGAATAAGGTAAAGAAAATGTCACCATGAAACAGCAAAAGAGAAAGGTTTAAGCCTTGCTTCACCTTATGTATACAAATACAATCTAACAAGAATGAATGGAAACAAAATGAAAAAAAGAAGTGATCTTTAAAGATAAACCAGGAAAGCAAATTGTAGCTGGATTTGGGTAGGCAGTGTCACCTTTAACTTCAAAGTTCTGAAAGAAATTGGTCCCTCACTTTAAGGGAAAGCTGATGGATCAGAAATAAGAGCTGACTCGTTCCTCAGAGGTTATCTTTCAGGCAGGTTTGAGCCGGCAGGACTGAGACCTAATGGTCATACAGTGTTTCTCACTCTGTGCTTAATGGACCCATTGTATCAGAATCTCCCAGGGTAAACTGCATATATATAAGTACAGACTATTTTGGGAGGAAAAAAAAATAAATCTTGAAACCATTCCATCTTAGACATATTGAGTCAACACCTCTCAGACATAAAATACAGCTCAAGACTGCATATTTTAAGCCGCATTTTTAACCCGATAGCAAGTTTTGAGAATTATTGGTTTGTAAGAAGCATTGTTAAACAGGTCAGAAGGAAGGGTTTAGACTGATGTGCTAAAAAGGGGTCGTGGTATGACCACTGTGCTGTCCTTACAATGGCCAGAAAGTGCTGGCTTCTCACTGGAGTTAGCTGGGACGTCACCAAATGTGAACCCATACCCACTCTGCACTCCGCAGCTGAATTGTTGGGGTTTACAGTGAACTTCCAACACTTTCCTCAAAATTCAGGCTTCAAAGTATTAAAGAGAAATCTCCCACCATCGCATGCAGGAAATTTTCTTGCCATTTAGAGAAAAAGCAGTAAATAATCTTCTACTTATCAGCATGGCTTTGCTGTTGACTACATCTACAGCTCTGCTCAGTCACCTGCCCTCCAAGTTTGAAAAGTTATCGAGCCAGACACTCTATGTTCTGGACATCCTTGCGGCCACATTTCTGGGTGAAACCTGAGCTCTGCCACCTCGGTTGACTCAGGTGGTGACTGGCTGGTAGGGGTGAGCTGGAGATGTCTGCCTGTGTGCACAGCATCGCTGCTTCCAGCTGAGGAGACTGGGGAGACAGTGCACATATCACATGTGTGCGTTAAGGGTATTTTTCCTTTTGTATGACATAATTTAATGCTTTAACACTTGCAAGGTCTACGTAACTCAGTAGCTAGTATTTTCCAAATGGTCAAGTGGTTACAAAATTGCGCATTGGTAGAGACTCAAGGAATGAGAGACCAATTAACTTCCATGTAACGAGAAGGGATAGTTCACGGTGAGGACATGTTTACAGATTTCACAGTGCTACTAACCTTCCAGAAGCTATCTTGCCCAGCATTGATGTGGTATCAAAGAATATCTACAAGTCTACAAAAGGAAATACATCTGTGTGAGGCTGGGTTTTCATCCAGTACCTCAGTCCAAGCAACAGACTGGCAGTAGAAGTGGATGAGACTCCAGATACCTTTTATTAAGCCAAGATCTGCAGGTATATAAAAATGTAAAGCGATGTAGTTTTTCTCACTAATTTTATTTGAAAAACAATGCTAGTTTTCACAAAATGCTACTTACATTTACATACAACAGGCTTATTGTTGTTACTTTTATATGTAAATAAATATTATGTTCTTAGTTACAACTTATAATGCAGTACGTTATTGGAGTTCTCAGTAATTTTTAATGTCAAGCCGCCCTTTGAGTTTGGAAATCTGCAACACACAATTTGATACCACATCTCACCAGCAGGTGCCGCCACTAACACACACGGCTCAGTCCTGCCCAAGCTTGCATTTGAGCCTTGGCTTCTAACACAGTTAATGAGTTCAGAATTTTGTGGCTGGGAATGAGAAAATGAAGGGAGGGAGAGAAACCACCTCTGAGGCTTCGCAGAGTCTTAATCAGACCTAGGGAAGGAAAGACTGCAGAAAAGTGTGTCGCACACATGCGGAGGGAAAATAACCTCGTTTCTGGGCAGCACCTGCCCAGCGATGGTGGGGAGGGGGCACTGTCTACCCATCCCCTGCGTCCCACATCCCAGCTGGAGAAAATTCCCGGATTCCCACAGCAGAGGAGGCATACCCCTGCCGTATGACTTGTTCCCCTACCGGATCACTGTTAGCTAAGCGGCTCTCCTTGTGATCCCTTAGACTGATGTCAGTTCGACCCACTCTACCCACATTGTGACTTTGCTGTAGAAGTTACCCCTGACAGAGGCCCGCTGTGGTGGAAGCCTGCTTTTGGGTCCCCTCCTGTCTCTCAGGAGCTACCTCTCAATAAGCCTTTCCTCCTCCTAACCTCCACTGTCCCTAGGAATTCACATTTTCCTGTATTTGGGGGACACGAGCTTAGCACAGCTGCCAGCTAGCTGGCTGGGAGTGGCGCTTCTCCTGTCACTGGAATGTGCCAGGCTCACCTCCTGTCTACTCCTGGCCACGCCGAGGTGCAGCTTGTGCAGGAAGTGAACCCCACGCACACCTGCAGGTCCCGGAGAAGGAAGGCGAGTACCCAATATAGCTCATTCATCACGTTCCTTCCAGAGATCCTGGCCAGCTGGCCAGCTGGCCTCCATCTGCGGGGACAGCTGTGCCTCCAGGGTATCTCAGGGGCATTCAGAGGATGGTGATAGAATTACTTTTATGATGGGACCCCAAGAAATACGCTTGGCTTTCACCCCCTCCCCGGCCTTTGCCTACCCCCAGCCACCTTCTGCTTGGCTTGCCTCTTGCTCATGCCCCGTCTTCCTGGAGCACCACGTACCTACCTCTGCGACCCTGGGAAGGAGCACTGCTTTACGTCCATCTGCAGCCTGGCCCGAGGAGCAACTCAGACAGTAAGGTCTCATCCTCCTAGTAGACAAAAAGTGGGTGTGAAAAATCAAGATGCTATGTTGTGGGTATTGTTAGGATGGGCCCCAAGTCTCCATGTGTTGAGGTTAATCCCACTGTAAGCTATGAAAAGCGTGGAAATTTAGTCTGGCCTTGGTGCATTCAGGTGCTTAGGATCAGGTAAGACCACGAGGGTGGAGCCCTAGGAGTGCATCCTGCAGCTGCATAGGAGAGGGAGGTAAATACTGAGCTTTGTGACGCACGGCCCCAATTTCCCAAAGTGTCTATCGCCTTTTCTATTTGCATCTGCTGCTTGTGAGTGAGGGGTGTAGTTCATTCAAAATCTGTACAGTGAAAAAGGATGGACACACACGCACACAGACACTCACAGTTCTGCCTGGAACTACTCTGCACGTAATAAGCCACTGAGCTTTTGCCTCTTGACCATGCAGCTCCGTAAGTGTGAGCCCAGATGAGTTTCCTTCTTTTACAGTCAGCTCAGTCTGTGCTACTGTGTTATCAGCAACAGAAAACAGACTCCTACACAGCAAAAGTTCTTCTTCTCATAAATGATGACCAGTTTTCCCACCTCATTATTTCGGATGGCAGTTTCTCTTCGATTTGCTTTTCTCATGAGCAAATCCCAAGTCAGAAATTTTCCTAACATAGTTTTGTTTGGGGCAGCAATAAAGAACATTACTAAAGGGTATAACTGGGCAACAGAAGACTTCGGTATCCAAAGGTGTAAGGATGTGCGTGGCACGAGACTTCCACTTCTCTTGGCTAAATTTTTAGGTGTGAAACGCTCCACTCCTAGAATAGACAGTTATTTAGCTTTTTAAGAAATTGCCCCACTTTCCCAAAGTGGCTATGGCCTTTTGCATTGGTACCTTCCTGTGTGTGAAGGTCTAATTCTTCCAAGACTTGTGGGCTGAGAAATCTAAACATAGCCAATGTTTACAGTTATCACAGGACCAAAGAATCAGCAGTGTTAACTCCCTCTAAACTGATCTGCCGATGCAACAGCAAAATCGAAGCTGACTTTTTTTTAAAAAAAGAAAACAATAGGTTGATTCTAAAACCATAGGGAAATACCCAGACAGTCAAAAGAATCAATCAGAGGACTAACATTGCCTGATGTCGAGAATCATCTGACTGAGAAAGCTGTAAAAATCTCCAGCCTCACTGAAGAGCAGCTACACCTCAGCCTGGACAAGGGGGCCCAGCAGCAGCGGCTTTCCAAGATCGCAGGTGGTTACTGGGCAGCCCCGATTAGAAAAGGCAAATTGTCCGACTTCCTACTTAGTTAAACCTCTGGAGGGCGCCCTAGGCTTATAACTGACAGAGGAACTACATTTGTATCTCATTCACCCCGACATTCTGAAGCTTATTTTTGCAGATAACCAGATAATGTGGGTGAAAAGAAGAAAGCTAATTTAAGACTAATAGTCACACCGCTGGCTGTATTTTAAAAAGATGTGTTAAGTACTCACCATGCATGGGGGTGGGAAGGCATCCTTTGGTTTCTAAGTCACACTGATGTTGCCTTGTAGGGAAAGAGCTCTCATTACTTACACATGTGAAAATGAGCTTGGGAGGTCAACAGAACTTCAGACTTAGCCTGCCCTCAGGGACCTGGGTCTGCTCACAGCCCTGGGATCCCTGCCTGGTGGCTCAGTGGGAAGTTGTCACACATCACACAGGCTCATGATCGCATGCCCACCATCTTGCCTGATCAACTGGATCATACACATTTTGTGTGCTGAGACCCTGTCTTTAACTTAATAATTACCACCGTAATAATCACCACCAGGGCTTGCATAGAGACGGCTGGTTCATTCTCACCTGATGAAAATACTTGTTACGCTAGATGAGGGGGAAGTGGGTCTGGGAAAGGGGCCATGTGTACTTTTTTCTGTCTGGAGCGAAGCTGCAACACGATTGTGGATTGAAATAAATGCTCCATGTTTGGTGACTGCTTGCATCTGAATGAGATGATCTTTGAGTCTTTATTAAGCTGAGTCTTCCTTTTTGCCCTCTTTTTTGCCTTTTTTTCCTCCTTCCTTGAAACTTTAAAAGAGATACCTTCATTTCCTTCCTTCATACTGCAGGTGGTCCTTTTTTCCTCCCTGCCCCCCATTTCTCTTACACACCTGTATCTTTATTAACCCTAAATAGCAATGAACAGAGGTAACATCTCAGATGTTTGCAACTCCTGAAATGTGGTCTGCACCTATCTGATCTTACTGATTATAAAACCATAGGCACAGCTAATGACTATTCTGGTTAATCAGCCTTCAGTCATCATTGAACAAAATGTTGCATCTCGGTAGTTTCGTGAAAACAATGATGTCATGTGCCCTCGTAATTATTCACGATCTTATTAATCCCACCCAGAACCCTCTGGTGGCAGAGGAAGTCTGGGGCACCCCAGGTAAATAATTTCCCTTTTAAAATTATGCCAAATACAAGATTTTTCTTTCATAGTCAAATGAGCTTTCTTCCTGTTACACTATTAAAATCTTTAAAATTCAAAAATTTGGGTCATTTCATAAATTTCTGTGTCTGAGCACAAGTTCCTGCGGGTTCCCAAGCCTGCGCTCGACCTCAGCGTGCATGGGACTCTGCGGAGAGCTTGCCCCAGCCCAGAAGCCACTGGGAGCCCGAGCTTTGGGTGGGGCCTGCACATCTGCATTGCTCGCCAGCTCCTGGGGGTGCCCCAAACACTGTGGGTTCACCTGTGAGAACCATTCCTGCACAGAGTCTGGAGTGAGTCCCCACGCTCTGGCAGTTTAATCTGAGCTCAGGGCAGGAGAGGGGAAACAGAAGGCTGAGTCAGAAAGAGCCGTGGGACTGTGACAGGGCGAGAAGCCATGGGGCAGTGTGGGGGGTCACTGTGTATGGACAATGGGGTGCAGAGCTGGCGTGGCCCTGCCAGCAGGTGCTGACTGCAGTGCCAGGGACGTGTGCCTCACCCCAAGGCCGGCTCCTCAGCACCCGTAAGGAACACTCTGGTGGGGACTGTCAGCCCAGGGGGGTCTCAGAGACCCTGGTCTGGGGGTCTCTCTGTGCTTCCGAGAGCCCCCAGTCGTCTTGGAGTCCTGCTGCCCACACAGGAAGCACATTTCCTTTTCATCGTGCTAGCTTACAGATAGGTGCTACCGTACCTAGCAAGTTTGTCACTGTTCTTTTGACTTTGTTTATGGTGCCTTTTGTTTGCTTATTGTAATTTTTGCCATGTAAAATACTTCTTTTTAGTGTTTTATACTTTTGTGTGTGTGTGTGTGTGTGTGTGTGTGTGTGTGCTGGGAATTGAACCCAGGGCCTTTGCCCTGAGCTACAATCCACAAATCTTTTTTTAAAATTTGAGACCAGTTCTCACTAAGTTGTTCAGGCTGGGGTCAGCCTTGACATCTTCCTGCCTCGGCCTCCCAGAGTGCTGAGATCACAGGAGTGTGTCACCACACCTGGCTATAACTCTCATTTCCTGGCCACTTCCCTGCTGAAATTTCTCTCCCTTCTTTCTTGAGAGTCACCATCCTCTAAATAAAACACCTCTTCCCAGGGGCTTGCCTTGGGACTCCTCCTCAGGAAACCCAGTTTAACTCAGATTCAAGTCCTGGCCTGCCGCTTACTTCCTGGGTGACTGTGGAGTGAGCGGAATCTCTGCAGCTCCATTTCCTTATGGGTGTCTTGGGGTCAAGGGGACCCATTGGCTCGCAGGCTAATGATGAGGATGAACCAGGATGACCTTCCAGAGGGACTGGGGCTGGAGCCTGGCCCCACAGTGCAGGCGCTCGGGCGCTGTTGTCCCCTCCGTTGTCCTCTGTGCTCTGTCACCAGCGCCACCACCAGGACCGGCAGCTTCTGCTCCAGGATTCACACTCCATCCAGCACCTTGTTGGGCAGAGTGAGTTTGGTGTTCGCCTTTGGGCTGGGGCAGAGAGGAGGACCTCGCCGCCAATGCCATCCCTTTCTCTCACACCTCTGTCTCTGCCCTGTTTCAGGGAAGACTTTTCTTTCTTTTAGCATTTTGTAGCCGAAATAATAAAGACATGGCTGGTGGGTCTCAATGTATTGATGGCTGTTAAATAGGAAAAGAAAGGGAAAAAATTAATTAATTTCAGAATTCTGCGCTAGCAAACCTCCCTTCCCCTGCCAGTCAATAACGCACGACTGAACCAGAATTGGAAGAGGAGACGCTGACAAGGAAGGCGGATCAGGGTGGCTCTGCTGTCTCCACCCAGGCTCTGTCCTCGGGGACGGGTTTCCAAGCTCAGATTTCTGCAGGCGGGTGCATCTGTCGGGCAGAAACAGAGAGACAAACACAGAGAAGAACACAAAGGGAGTATGAAACGTAAAAGAGACCAAGACAAATACACAGTGTCAAGGCCATGGTTTTGATAATTAAAACTAATTTTCCACATCAGATTTTCTGTACCCAAACTCGGAGGAGAGCATCCCTTGGAGACAGTGCTGAGCCCTGAGGCTGTGGACCCCGAGGTGGGCTCTGCTCAGTTGTGTGAGCCTGCGGCTCTCTGGGCAGCAGAAGCAGCCGAGTGTGCGTGCCTCGACTTTCTGGCTTTTGGCAGAGCAGTGGAAGACGGTGATGGTTCAGCGGGACCAGGGCCCAGTGAAACACACAGAACGTTTGCAATGCAGATGTCGAAAAGATCATTACCATGATGAGTGCTGGCTCATGGTGCCCTTTTTCCTTTGCCCTGGTAGACGGCAGGCTACTTGTGTCCCAGATGCCAGTCTGAAGTACCATTGCTTTTTACGCCATCCTACCAGGCTTTAAGAAGCTCTTACATACGTGGCTGCCATGTTCATGAAGTCCAGTTGAATTGCAGGATGTCCTGGCTATGTGTCCTGTGTTTGCGCACACATGTGCGTGTAAGATATTAGATATCACATAGGTGCACATGTGCACATGCACAAGGGAATGAAAGAGATTTAAACACAGAGCTCAGAAATTTGCATGTTATTCAGTTGCTAAGAGGAGTCATTGAGAGTTTGTAAAGAGAGGATGATGAAATCAGCCTTTCCTTTCAAGAAATTCCTTGTGGTAGAAGATGGAATTAATTATCTGAGAATTCAGAGTAGTGGAGATGGGTGATTAGCAGCAAAGAATTGTCTGGAATTTCTTGAAAATTCACTAGGTAAAGAAAGGCAGGCAGGCAAGAGAACTCAGCCACAATAGTCAGACACAAAGCTATGTGCTGAGAGCTCACTGTTCACAATACACAGCTCCACTTGGAAAGCGCAAAGCACAGGACCACAGGTATTTTAGAAGCGCCACATGTCTGTCTGTACATCTCCGCATCAGGACCTCGTTAAAAGATTACCATGGTGAGTTAGCGTGTTGGGAGGAGCATCAGAGGAAATTCTGTTGCCTTTCTGATGACTTGTGTTGTCTACTAGGTTGGTTCAGTTATGCATAGATCTCAGAACAGTCAGAAAATAATTGCTTCTGTATTGAACATATGCAGGTAGTTTGCTTGTCATGATTCCCTGAACCATACATGATAGCAACTACTTACATACTCCTGGATAGAAGTAATCTAGTCATGTGTTAAGTATATGGCAGGGTGTGCTGACCTTATTTCACATCTTAGGCCATTTTATATAAGAGATTTAAGCATCCACAGATTTTTGGTACCTGTGAGGGCTTCAATTAACCAAACCTGAGGCTACTGAGGGATGCCTATCGACTGTTTATTTCAGAATTCAGTTTTACTTAATTGGCTGAATTGTCTCAGAGGGAAGACAGCCTCCTCATCCTGAGGGTAGAAGACCTGAATTGAAGCCCTCAATCTCCCCACGGATGACAGGCCCTGCAGGGAGTCCAGGTGTCTCCACAGGTGTCTTTGAAAGCCATAGACTGGGCAGAGACAGAGGCTCTTAGTGGTCCAGCTGTGGTCTGGAGGAAAGTGCATGTGACACATAATTTTGTAGTTTTCCAGAGTCAGACTCCTTTCTTATTTTCTTTATATCATATAAAAAGGCTCCAGGCACTTTATGATCTAATACAGGGGGTGGCAGAATCCAATCAAAACTGACATTGGACATCTTACTGGTCTTGCCAAGAGGAAGCTGGGAGGCAGGCTTAATTTGTTTTAAAGATAGAAAGAAATGGGGTGATTCATCCTCCCAAATAATGTGAACCACAAACACTCATTACAATGATTAAGACGCAGGCCCCTGAACTTTTATTAGGCTAGTTTTTCAGAGGTGTTTTCTGTGGCTGAGTTAATTAGATTTGCCTTACCACCGAACTCTCAGGTCCTTGGACTTGCTGGTGCTTACAACGGTTTGAACCAAAATGTTGTGAACCATTTTCTAATCCCATGTTAAAGGTGTCTGTGCCTCCAGGATAAGTTCTTCCTGAGACTTGCCGGTGATCACTGCATGCCTGTCGCGCCACCCTGGAAATGACCATCTTGGTGTGATTCCCACATAGGGAAGTTCAAAGCGAGCAGGGTGGGATCAGAAAGCACTAGAGATGGGAATAAACAAAAGCAAGAGTCTGAAGCTTTTCCCAGTGATTGCCTAGTTGTAGAAACTGAACAATCACATATTATTGGTTGAAATTCACACAGTCAAGCCAAAGACATCACAGCTTTCCAAAGGCAGAGATGACTGTGACCCACCTTCAGTGTGCTCACTGGCCATGTGTCCTTGATCTCATCTTCAGAATCTCTACCCCTTTTCTATGGATACGGCTGTCTGCTGAGAATTCACCTTTTTATGTCTTCCATGACTTTAAATAGGCACCTGTTTTTAGTAAAGTCAAAAACTGCACTTTATGCTTTGTTACCTAGGTGTGGTTCCGGGTGTGCGTAGGGTGCTTCTGTTGAATTGATCAGGACAGAGATTGTTTGTCATTTTAAAAAATTTATTTGAGATGAAGTCTTGCTATATAGTCCAGGCTGGCCTTGAACTCTCAGTGAACTTTCTACCTCAGTTTTCCCGAGTGCTGGGATTATAGGTGTGTACCACCACACTTGGCTGGTTTGTCGTATTCGAGAGGTACTCTTCTCCACCATGCCTCCTGCTGTGTAAAGAACTTTAAAGACTTCATTTGAACCTCATCTGTATCTTGTAGAATAAGTCAGTATTATCTCCTCTGCAAAAGTTGAACATCACTTTCAGAGCAGAAATGTACAAAAATGTCTGATAAGCCCTGAACCCTTTAACTAAGATATGTAGTTTTGTCATGTGAAATGCTCAAGTCTGTGGCTAAAGAAGGCCTCTGCCTACCAGTTTGGTCCCAACACCCTGTAACTTGGGCTGCTTCTCAGCAGAGCCCTCATTTCCAAATTTAATTAAAAATGCTCATGCAATCAGGGGTTTTGGTCACATAAAGGGAAGAAAGTGTTAGGATACTTTCCACCAGTGCCAAATCTAAAATATCTTCCATGTGTACATTTTTCTATGTAAATGACATGCAGAAGGTACCCCTGGGTTGGTGTAGGAGCTGGAGCTGGACTGGGTCCTGGTAACCGCCAGTCCCCTGGGCCGTCTTGTCCTCCTCTGGAAGCATGTTTGGTTATCCCTAAGGACAAGTTGTGTTAGCAGCCTCTTCATGGCAGATTAATAACCCACTTTCTATAACGTTAATACTATTGGCAAATGAAAGGCCACCTGCATTTTCCTTGGAAGATCCAGGTTATGCTTCCCCACTCCCTAAATCATTTTAAATGGTAACGATCGATCTTCCTTCCTCTATCTGGTTTAAGGAGGAAAAGGAAGACCTATAACGCTGTCAGCCCATGGGAAAACAAGCACTGACTTCAGCCTTTCTGGATGGAGCCAACATCATGCTTTGTGACAGAGGGGGCAAAAGCTATTGGAAAGGCGTCATCACGGGGCTCTGCGCAAGAGACAGTGACCATTTCCTGGGCCACCCGAATGGCACATTATGAAGTGAAAGGAGCATTGTGAACAGAGATACCAGCTCAGGAGCCTCCCATGTGGAAGCAAAGATAGGACATATAGAGCACACCCATTCCTCTTACTTTTCTCCTTAGATAAACTGTCAGGCTCATAGGACTTTAGAAGGTGGCTGGATTCGTACTCAGTTCCTTTGGTTGTGGTAAGTCCTCTGCTTGTTCAGATCAGTCTTTCAAAACACAGTGAGGCATCCAGGAGTCACTGCCGGGTGGGACACAGCCCACAGAGAGGGCATCACCAAGTAACCCCACATGTTAGTCACTTTTTGCATTGCTGAGACTAACTGCTCAACACCCAGAGTGAAAGGAGGAAAGGTGTATTTTAGGTTACAGTTTGTAGAGGTTTCAGCACATAATCTGCTGACCCCAAGGCAAGGAGGCATTACAGAGGAGAAACAGTACGTGGCAGGGCGGGTAGAAGGTGGCAGGAGCAAGCTACAAGCAGCAGCAGAAGCAGTGAGTTTGCTTGTGCCTTTTATACTATTTGGGCTGCAAGCCTTTAGGTGGTTTGATCTCAGTAAATACATTCAACTACATCCAGACCTATGCTAATTCCAATCAGTGGACTAATTTAGTACCACACACCCTTAATCCCAGCATCACACACCTTACGTCTAGCCAGCTCCAAAAACCCCACCTGTGAGTGCATGAGGCTTTGGGGGGACATCTACATAAAAGCCACAACACCCCATGTATGTTCTGCAAAAATTTCATAAGAAGCAATGATGTTCAACCAATGTGAGATTATTTTTCCTTTTTCCTTCCTTCCTTTTTTTTTAAACCATGGTTTTCTTTAGCATTTCATTTCTATTAGGCAAAGAGAGGACTATGATACAGTTTTTGTTAAGCAGTTATAATATATTTTTGTTAGCTTCTATGTCTAGTTTCACACTGAGCTTTTCAAATATACCAGACAGTGAGGCTTCAAAGCTCACAGTTTTAACTGTGTTCATGGTTTGCCTCAAACCTGAGTTCTGGGCTTAAGGGAAAATCATTGACTGTCTTACAGCTTTGAACATGGCTTTGCATTTTTTCTGTCTATATGCAATGTGATGCAAAAGATATCATTATAAGACAAAGAAATATTTTAAAAATAAATGTGACAGCACCACAAAGGATCAGTTATTTTTGTACTGTTAAGCTCCTTTCTGGCCCCATGTGTACCATGTAGGGAGCACATGTATTTTATAGAGGTCCAGTATTTGTAGAAAAATCTGACTGTTGAGGGTTTTATATTGCATTTTCAGTTAATTCGTGTCACAGGCATCTTTTTTCCATGTGTAGTGGTTATTTGCACTTGTCCTATAACATAATATCATAGGATGTGATGTGTATAATTTCTCAAGACTTCTCTTAGTATTGAACTTTTGGGTCATTTTGTATTCATACCATTATAGATAATGCTGCAAAAACAGACTCTCTTTACATTTTAATAAAGCTCCAGACCACCATTGGGCTCCTTAATGGGTCACTAAAGATACCACTAGCTGTGTGGTATTTGTGAGGGCCCTTTTCTGTGATTATAATGCCATTAGCCTATTGTGTTTAAGGCACATGCTTTCTACTGATTAGATTTCAGGGAAACTAGAACTGAAACACTGACTCCTCCCTGACCCCGACACTACCCATGCCTGAAAATAAAGTCCATTAAAAAAACAGTTTAAGAAAAGTCCAAAAGGCATTGATTAACTAGAAGATTTGAGTGGTGTATTGAAGGTAATTGAATTTCCTGATATTTGCTACAATTGTTATTATTAGCTTATATTTATATAAACGTTAAGGGTTGAAGAACAATCCTCATAATACAATCTTTCATCATGTACCTTGGGATTAATTGGAAGAAAACGTTTGATTTCTTCTTTCACCTGGTTCTCCACAATGTACAGTGCGTAAAATAATTGTCAGTGTCATGGCAGCACCACAAAATGTTTCTCACCAGGACTCCAAACTTCCTCCTTTTGCACGGCCCTTGCAGACTCACCTGATGTTGCTATGAACAGTGAGATGGGGTAATGTTGTGACCACAGTGTGGTAAAAACTGAATTGTCTGTGAGACCCTGAGGTGTTATTTTGCATGACAAAGTTTTAGCGAAATTACAGAAGTAAGTGTAGCCCTGACCATGCATGACAATGTCCTGGTTACCAGTGGGCCCCAAATACAATGGTGGTCCCATGCAGAGCTGCTAGAAGGGGAAAGTCCACAGCCTCCTGAGTCAGGAGCAGCTCCAGCTTCCCCAGATTCCAGCTGGGGCGGACCAGCCTGGCCAACACTCAGAGATGAGGCAGTGTGCCAGAGACACACACATAAACAACAGAGGAAGCAAGGAAGTATGGAGCGGACCTAGCACCGGACTAAAGGCACTCGGGGGATTCCAGTCCCAGAAGTTGCCCATCCTCTTCACAGCAAGATCTGAGCTGGAGATTATATAATGCTTGAATTTTAAAACTATGGGAGCATGTAAGAGTGACAGAGAAACTATTTCAAGACTTTCCTGCCACAGTCTATATTAAGAACAACTGGAAACTTTCTTCCTGAAGGAGCGAAATCCAGCAGTGAAATCAGGAAACACAGTTTCTGGCGAGGTCTTCCTGCCATCTTGCTGGGCAGCAGCTTCTCCCTGCAGCTTCCTCTTCAAGGCGTGAGCCTTAGAAGCCACCTTCCAGGCTCTGGTTTTCACACTTCATCTTTCAGCTCACATTCCTTCATGATCTCCCTTTCGTGCTTTGCCACAGCCCTCCTGCCCTCTCATGAGGCCCCCTTGACCCAGGACACCATCTCTCCGAAGTGTTCTCATGCGTGACTCCATCCCAGGTACAATGGGGTCACCTTTTGTTGATGGATGGGATCTTGACAGCCTGCAGAAGAAACACTCCACTCCTTTCCCTAATGTTCTACCCGATTAACCTCTCCAGCTTTACACCTCACTCCTTCCCAGCACTTTCCTCACTGCACACACAGGTCCTGGAATCTCCTCTTGGTTACCTTCACCTCCCCCTGCAGCTCTCTGGGCACTGTTTGCTTCTTTTGTCTGCCTTTTGAACTCTTATCACCAATATTCTATTTACCCCTCTGAAAGCCCTTTTGATCTGCATTTCTTCTCCAACTTTGAGATAATCTTGTTCCCATTCCTCATGCAAGTTTAAATATTCTCCCGTTAGTCACTGCTATGATGTAGGTGTTCACGTCCTCCTAGAATTCAGTGCTGAAATTTTAATTTCCAGTGTGATAGTACCAGAGGGAATGGATTAGGTTATAAGGGTGGAGCCCTCAGGAATGGGATTAATGCCCTTATAAAGGAGGCCCAAGAGAGACCCCTCATCCCCTCTACCACATGACAACGCTGTGAGAAGGTAGCATTTGTGAACCAGCAAGTGAGCCCTCACCAGACCCTGAAAATGGTCACCAACTTGATCTTAGGCTTCCAGCCTTCAGAAGCATGAGCCATAAATTTGTTTTTGGTAATCTATCTGGTTTATAGTATGTTCTTATAGTACCCCAGATGGACTAAGGCAACTCGGCAAATTCAAGAGTCAAGAACCCAGAAAAAAGCCTTATCTCAGGACATACATTAATGGGAGTGCTGATAGGTGAGAATAATAGTGCTTCTCCTGGTGGGTCTGAGGTAGAAGTGAATTCTGGTGTGAGAACATATTATCTTTTCATTGTCCTTATTATTTCTATCCCCACACTTCTAGGTGTAGCAAGAGAAGTGGGAACAGAATGGACAGCTCTTGACTTCCTAGGATGTATTTTGGTCTGCAAATTGAAAATTACCTAAAATCTGAGAAAGCAAAAAGAAAAAGAACTTTTGCATCTTTTTAGTGTGTGAGAAGTGAAGAGCCTTTTTTTCATTCTTTCCAAGTGTACCTGAAGCCAACTAGCAAAGTCTAACATTTGTGTGTTATGTTAAATGAGTCACCTCAGGAAGTCACTGGTAAAATGAGTGATTGCGAGACGGGCAAAATATTTCTGGGTACCTCTTCCTATTTTTCTGTTAAATGAGTCACAGAAAGGAAGTATGAAACTGATTCTTCAGAGGACTGCCTATTAAATAAAACCCAACCCAAATCTTAATAATGGGAAAAAATAGCACGTATTATCCTCTCCCAAGCAGTAGCTTGATGATACGGTAGGGGATCCTTACACTGATTTTTGAAAGCAAGAAACACTGAGAAACAACCTCTATTTTCAGGTAATAAAGAATGGAATTATGGTTAGAAAGAAGCTTTCTCTTGTCAGTTGACTCTAAATAAGTGCAATGATGCTATGCAGTCCCTAGTGCCAGAGACCAGCATCCCATTAGAGTGATTTCTAATGATTCTAATTATTTATTGCTATGAAAGAATCAGTTCCTAATCTTGATGGCTTAAAAGAACAGTCAACATCTCATGATTTATCAGGTCAGGGATTCAGAAAGGGTTTAGCAGAACAATTCTCCATCCCAAGTATCATTGACTGAAGTCACTGCTAGTATTCACCTGACCGAAGGACTTGTGCTGAGCATCCGAGGTGGCCTCAGTCACATCCCTGGTGTCTAGGTGGGTGGCTGGAAGGCTGAGCGCAGCTGGGACTGTGGCACAGACTACACACGAGGTGGGATCAACGTATATGGTGACTGTTTGAATTTTTAAAAATTACAGTAGGACACAATGTCATTAATGCTCCTCAAAATACTCCTCTTTGTTTTAAATATATTTATCCCATCATTCTGACCACTTTCTGAAGCAATTCTGGAAGTCCTCTTTCCTGAGTGTCTGTATGAGCTATGATTAAAAATACAGAGAATGCAGCTGCTAAGTGTCACTCAGCAGAAAGGCAGCTCACAAAAACATCACAGTGTGTCCTCATTCACCTCATGCTCCAGACTGAAACCTTGTGATTTCTGGGCCCTCCCCAAAGTCAAAATGACCATGAAAGGCAAATGTTTTGAATCAATTGAGGACATTGAGGAAGCCACAAAGACACTCATGAAAGAGATCTTTGATAACTGCTTCAGATAGTGGCAAGAGTGATGGAGTAAATGTGTTTAAAATAAGGTGGGGGATATTTTGAGGTGGATGAATTGGCTACATGTCTTTTACTGTAATAAATTTAAAAAACCCAAATGTTTTCTATACAGTATTTTCCAGTTGTACCTCATGTTGGTATCCCATGACAACAGTCTTGAGGTAGCTGGATTTCTTTCGTGTAGCACAGGGCTCTCCGAGTGAGCACTCTGTTAGGATGGCTGAAAGACACAAGGCTTCTTAGGTTTTAGTTCCTAGGTCCCAGAATATTGATGCTACCACTTTCTCTGGGTTAAGTTTGTCACTAAGGGGCAGCTTGCATCCAAAGGGAGGGGAATGAGAGTTGAGCACTTACTAGGAGGAGTGGAGAGAACTTGTGACCATCTTTATTCTATGCTTTGGTGATAAATCCCGGAGACACTGACAGCTCAATAACATACCAGTCGTTAAGCTTCAGAAAACTATGTTTCCCTGCACTCTGTTGGCTCATGATTACAATCCTCTGTAACTCTCTGCCAGAGATCTTTCTAGACACAATGTTTTTATCAGTCACTTGAAGGTTAGGCTGGAAAAGCTAGGTACTTATTCTTGCTAAATGGTTCACAGCTAATTATGGACAAAAGGTGGAAAATAAATACCACGCCTCCTGGCCCCTCTAGGGGTGCAGCTCTAAAATGTGTTCCACAGTTTCACAGAGGTCTCTGGTGTGACTGAGCTCCAGCAATGACCTGTTTATCCACCAAACCAACCTTCCTCTTTCTTCTTTCTTTCTTTCTTTCTTTCTTTCTTTCTTTCTTTCTCTCTTTCTTTCTTTCTCTTTCTTTCTTTCTTTCTTTCTTCTTTCTTTCTCTCTCTCTTTCTTTCTCTTTCTTTCTTTCTTTCTTCTTTCTTTCTTTCTCTCTTTCTTTCTTTCTTTCTTTCTCTCTTTCTTTCTTTCTTTCTCTTTCTTTCTTTCTTTCTTTCTTTCTTCTTTCTTTCTCTCTTTCTTTCTTTCTTTCTTTCTCTTTCTTTCTTTCTTTCTCTTTCCTCTTTCTTTCTTTCTTTCTTTCTTTCTTTCTTTCTTTCTTTCTTTCTTTCTTTCTACCT
>PVJX010005548.1:0-30536 GCA_004027295.1 Dolichotis patagonum | reverse complement strand
AGAAAATTGTACTGCTTTTACTTCTGGAGAACCCGGGTGATCAGATGCTGAATATGGACTGACTTTTATAGCATGGGCTCTGCATATCTCATTCTAGGTTTGTGTGTAACTTGGTGACAGTACCACATGTCTTTAGGACCAATTCCACCATTGGTAATGTAAAACACTGTTGACTTGAGGGTGACTCAGCTGAGCGTTGCTTTTTCCCAAGGATCTTGCACAAGATCACATGGCCAGTGGGTGAGATTTTGATTGTGGGTCTTCACACTCTTATGTCAGGTTCTGTGCTGTGGGGTATTGAGCTGATTATCACTGTTCTTAATCCTTCCCATGTGCATGCACGCACGACTGGAGGACAGAGTGAAGATGCGTTAGTATATCTATGTACACACCCGCCACTCACCTTTGACAGTCATAAGTAACCTGCGCTGGTCAGCGTGTTAGTCAAGGCTAGAGTGAACTCTAAAAGCCCTGAAAAAGCCTGTACACCTCACAGTCACTCCACTATTTAAGCAGAGAATTGGATGACATGCCAATGTTCTGTATTCCCAAAAGAACAATAAGATCTTTTTGATCTTCTAACCAGTGATATGCCCAGAATATGTGAAGCTGAATCAAGTGGTTTTTTTAAACATCTCTCTGTGTCTATCTGCCAAAATTATTTTGAATAACCATGTGATAATCCTTAAAATAATTATTCTCTTGAGTTAGTCTTTGGTTTTCTAGACTCAGTTATTAGCTTTAACACAACTAACAATTAGAAAGAAAAACAACATTTAATTTAATTTGGAAAATAGTCTTCAAGTCCAGTGAAATGTTTCACCCTTGAACTATAATTCAGCCTGATCAATCAAAATGGTTACACTTTGCAGTTTGTGTCCTGTTTCATTGATTTGAATTTCAAACACAAATACACTAACAGAATTGAAGTACTAACAGAATTGAATACACTAACTGACTTGAATCATTTCTTGGTCTTTACCATCGCTGCTGCTGTCTTCGTTTATTTCTAGTCTGTGTTCAGTGAGGCAGGTGTAGTGAGTACCAGGGGAGTGGGATTCACAGACAGCGATCCAAGCAGACTTCTCCATCCTGTGAGCTCACTCCAAAGCCAACACGTGTGACCACGCCTTGGTGCGACAGCAGCTGAGGGCACACTAAAGCTCTCTAACTTCTTCCCAGAAGAACACAATGTTTGTATTATAATAATAATCACCAATAAAATGCTCTGTTTGAAATTATCATATCACCAAAACCCAACTGCCACAGTTGTTTAGAATTTAGACAAAAGATTTGTTCAGGAGTTTTACATTTCCAACCTCATTTAGAATTCCAGGAACAGGGAGCTACAGGGAGCCACGTGGTGGCATGGGTGACGCGTGGTGATGAGTGAAAGGGGGCAGACTGCCCATCTGTTTTTTGTCTGGGTTTCAAATATTAATCCAGGCGATTCCCCATTCTATCGGCGGCACCTGTGGCAGACAGTGGCCAACCTTACTGTCTCACCGTGCGGCTCTGATGGGCTACGTATCCTTCAGAGGGGCCAGAAGCGAGGTTGAGCTGAGACTGCATTCCACAGAGGCAGGGATTCAGTCTGTGCCTGCATTATGTGTGACTTCTTAGATTCTGTGAACTGCCAGCTGGGGGCCACAAGGGCCAGCTGAGGCCGGTTCTATTAAATCCTGATTCTTAAATAAAATACCAAACTTTGAGTTGACTGAAACTTTTCTTTTCTGTAGTACTGGAGGACTGAGCCCAGGACCTTTGCACTGAACTACATTCCCAGCATCTCTCTCTCTCTTTTTTCTCTGTCTCTATCTCTCTTGCTCTCTTTTAAGTTTTATGACAGAGTCTCACTGAGGTTTGAAGTCACCCAGGCTGGACTCAAGCTTGCAGCCCTTCTGCTTCAGGCCGCCAGAGTGCTGGCATGACACTGGCACACCCTGCTTGATCAGACCTTTGGAAGAAATCGTGACATAATCCTTGGATGCACAGGGTGCTCCTAGAGCAGGAGTGGAGGGGCAGAGGAGCTGAGGAGCTCAGGCCCAGGAAGTCTGCCCTTTCTCTGTGGGGTTGGGCCTGAGTTTGTGGCAGGAAAACAAAGTTGAGCCAGTTAGCAAGAGAAGAGGTTAAATTTGTGGTAAATCAGTTTACATACTCACAGTTGTTCTGATGACTTCTTTTTTTTTTTTTTAGGTATTTACTTTGATAATTAGTGAGTAAAATAGTTTTGACTTATTTAAAATTTTTTTTTTTATTATTTTGAAGGTAGTAAAATACAGCAGAACAAGACAGGACAAAGCCAATAGGGACAGTGCAGTGAAATTGGTACAGAACTTCACAGCAGGTTACCAGGATAGCAGTAACAGGTACCATAGTGTATCTCATTATCTTCACAATAGTTGTCCTTTCAATCAGGTATAGCAAAATCAAACCAAATACAGAACATCATAAAACCTATCAAAAGAGTATTGAATAGAGCAATACAATTAATCAAAACAAAGCAAAACAATGATAACAATGTTTGCCTTCAAAGACATGGTAGGAGGAAATCCCCCCTATTTGCTGTATTGCATATGGTCATCCTTCCAAGAGATGCTCAGACCTCTGGCTCCCATTTGCTAATGGAGTGGGGAGGGAGGGATGTTTGATTCTCAGCCCACATGCCCATAGGCTCACGACTGCTTACCAGGGAGGAGAACAGGTTCCTTTGTTGCCCAGCATCCTAAGTTCCAACATTGCACAGATTTTGGGAGAAGCTTACTGGCTGGTTCTCTACCTGGGTCGCCAGTTTTTTTTTTTTTATTGTCAATAGATTTTGCTAAAATATTTCTTTATGCAATCAAAAAACTGTTGAAGCCAGACATGGTGGTGCATGCCTGTAATCCCAGCACTTGGGAGGCTGAGGCAGGAGGATTTCTATGAGTTTGAGACCAGTCTGGGCTACAGAGTGAATTCATCTAACCTGAACTGCATAGCAAGACCCTGTCTCAAAAAAAAAAAAACAAACCCAAAAACAAGAAGACAAACAACAACAAAACTGTTGAAAAATCCAGTGTAAGAAGACTTTTTAATAGTAGCAATGTAGATGCCAACAAATAAAATATGTAAATATAGATAAATATTGAAAAAGAAGGAACACACTACAGAATATACAAAAACAAAGAAAGAAAAAAGAAATTGTACATTTTAATACTTACTAATTTTATGTAATTGCTATACTTTAAAATATTTTCTGTTTACATAATATATTGTTTGGGGGATACCAAACCTCTCTTTACAGGCTTAAGAAAATTAGGCCATTTCATAATTGTTTTGGTTTTTTTGTAAATTTTATTTAAAGAGAAAAAAACAAAAAAACAGAAAAAAGGGTAGTAACAATACAGAATTCCAAAGGAAAAAAAGAAAAGAACAACAACAACAACAAAACAAACCAAACCACTAAGAAATCACTACTTGATATGTTACATACTGTCATCTTGGAAATAGTTGTTCAAGTTACAAAATTAAAGCATACAAAGAAGACATTCAAACAGTGAGACTGTTAACAGTTCTGATCAACAATCTAGCAAAAACCGTAATATGGTCATCTATCTTACACACTTAAACATACATGCAGTTATATCCTTTAGAGCACTTTCTTTTCCTCTCTTTTTTACAGTAGCAATTATGCATTTTGGGTTTTATTACTCCTATATTTATTATTACTTTTTCACTAGAGACACAATGTGATATTTATAAATATGATTCTTATTTATTTCACTAATAAGGATAGTCTCAAGTTGTCTCCATTTCCCTACGAAGGTCTCAAGATCATCCTTCTTCATAGCTGAGTAATATTCCATTATAAAAATGCCACATCTTTTTCATCCACTCTGCAGTTGATGGGCATCTTGGTTGTTTCCAAGATTTAGCTATTGCAAATTGTGCTGCTATAAACATGGGTGCAATATATAACTGTGATATGGACTTTTCAGTTCTTCTGGGAAAATACCCAGTAGGGGAATAGCTGGGTTGAATTGAGTTTCCAATCCTAGTCTTCTGAAAATTCTTCACATTGATTTCCATAGTGGTTGCACTAGTCTGCACTCCCACCAACAGTGGAGCAGTGTTCCTTTTCCCCTGTAGCCTCGCCAACATTTGTTATCAATTGATTTCTTGATGGCAGCTCTTCTGTCTGGGGTGAGATGATATCTTAATGTTGTTTTAATTTGCATTTCTTGAATGACCAGTGATGGTAAGCATTTCTTCATGTATTTATTTGCCATTTGAATATCTTCATCTGAGAACTGTGTGTTCATCTCCAATGCCCATTTTTGGAGAGGGTCTTTGAATTTGGGGGGCTTGGTGTTTTTCAGTTCTTTATATGTTTTGGATAAAAGTCCTTAGTCTGAGAGATTATTGGCTAAGATTTTTTCCCATTCTGTGGGTTTTCTTTTCACTTTGTTGGTGATTTCTTTATAAGTGCAAAACTTTTTACTAATACGAGATCTCAGTTGTTGAGTCTTTGAAGTAGTTCCCATGCGGTTTGCGTTTTATACATGAATTCTCTCCCTACCCCTATGTCTCCAATTTTTTATGTACTTTGTCTTCCAGTAGATTTAGTGTTTCTGTTTTAATAGTTAGATCCTTGATCCACTTTGACTTTAGTTTAGTGTATGGAGATAGGCACGGGTCTATTTTCAGTCTTTGGCATGTGGGAAGCCAATTTTTCCAACACCATTTATTAAAGAGGCTATCTCTTTTCCAGTAAACAAATTTAGCCCCTTTGTCAAATATCAGGTGGCTGAGTGTCTTTGTAGTAGTGTTTGCATCTTCTAATCTGTTCCATTAATCCTCAGGTCTATTTCTTTGCCAGTACCATGCAGATTTTATCACTGTAGCTTTGTAGTATAGTTTCAAATCAGGGATTGTGATGCCTCCTGTCTTGCCTTTGTTGATCAGAGTTTCCTCTGCTATTCTAAGTTTCTTCTGCTTCCAGATGAATTTTAGGAATTTTTTTTCTAGATCTGTAAGGTATGTTGATGTTATTTTGATTTGGATTGCATTGAATCTGTATAGCAGTTTTGGGAGTATGGCCACTTTCACAATGTTGGTTCTTCCTAACCA
This sequence comes from Dolichotis patagonum, assembly GCA_004027295.1. Classification (NCBI taxonomy): domain Eukaryota; kingdom Metazoa; phylum Chordata; class Mammalia; order Rodentia; family Caviidae; genus Dolichotis; species Dolichotis patagonum. The sequence goes on along the minus strand of PVJX010005548.1, from coordinate 25,427 downwards.
AGAGCAGGGGATATCCTTCCATTTTCTAATATCCTCTTCAATCTCCATTTTTAGGGTTGTATAATCTTCAGCATATAGATCTTTTACATTCCTGGTTAGGTTGGTTCCTAATTATCTCATTTTTTTAGATGCTATTGTGAAAGGTGATATTTCCATAATTTCTCTCTCAGTGAGTTGTTTGTGTACAGGAATGCTATTGACTTTTGAGTGTTGACTTCATATCCAGCTACACTGCTGAATTTGTTTATTCCCTCTAGTAGTCTTTTCATGGAGTTTCTGGGGTCTTCTGATGTAGGGTATCATGTCATCTGTAAATAATGATAATTTAACTTCTTCTTTTCCTATTTTTATTCCTTTTATTTCTCCCTCTTGTCTGATTTCTCTGGCTAATACTTCTAGAACTATATTGAATAGGAGTGGGGATAGTGGACATCCTTGTCTTGTTCCTGATTTTAGAGTGAAGGCTTTCAGTTTTGTCCCTTTAGTGTAATGTTGGCATTTGGATTGTCATAAATGGCCTTTATGAGATGGAGGTACATACAGTCTATTCCAAGGTTCTGTAGAGTTTTTATCATAAATGGATGTTGGACTTTATCAAAAGCTGTTTTGGCATCTATTGAGATGATCATGTGATTTTTATTTTTTTGCTCTGTTGATGGGTGTATTACATTTATTGATTTGCATATGTTAAACCATCCTGCATTCCTGGAATAAATCCCACTTGGTCATGGTGTATAATCTTCTTGATGACTTGCTGCATTCTATTTGCCAGTATCTTATTGAGAATCTTCGCATCAATGTTCATTAGTGAGATTGGTCTCTAGTTCTCCTTTTTGGTTGGGTCTTTCTCTGATTTTGGTATCAGGATAATACTTGCCTCCAAGAATGATTTAGGCAGGACTGCTTTTATTTCAATTTCATTGAAGATGTTAAGGAGTGTTGACATTAAGTCTTCTCTAAATTTCTTATAGAATTCAGCCATGAATCCATCAGGACCTGGGCTTTTCTTTGTTGGTAAGTTTGTAATAAACATTTTTTATTTCAGTAGCTGATATTGGGTTATTCAACATTGTTATATCTTGTTGACTGAGCCTTGGTAGTTCATATGTTTATAGAAATCTGTCTATTTCCTCTGTGTTTTGCACCCTATGTGAGTAGAGGTTTTCAAAGTAGGTGTTCATGATCTTTTGAATTTCCATGGGATCTATAGTAATTTCCCTCTTTTCAGTCCTTATTGCATGGATTTGGGTTTTTTTCTTTCTTTTTCTTGATAAGGTTAGCTAGGAGTTTATCAATTTTGTTTATCCTCTCAAAAAACCAGCTCTTTGATTCATTAATTCTTTGGTTTTTTGGGGGGTTTTTTGTTTTTTGGTTTTTTTTTTGGTTTCCATTGCATTAATTTCTGCTCTAATCTTAACAATTTCCTCTCTTATATGAGCTTTGAGTTTGGCTTGTTCTTCCTTTGCTAGGAGCTTGAGATGTAGCATTAGGTTATTTATTTGTGCTCGTTCCATTTTCTTGATGTGACTATTTATTGCTATGTATTTTCCACTTAGGACAGCTTTCATTGCATCATATAGGTTAAAGTATGATGTGTCTGCATTTTCATTATATTTTAGGTATTGTTTTATTTCTTCTTTAATTTCATCTGTAACCCACTGGTTGTGCAGAAGGTTGTTATTTAATTTCCATGTATTTATGCAGGTTTTGCAGGGGCTTTTGCCATTGATTTCCAATTTTAGTGCACTATGATCAGATATTATGCATGGGATAATTTCACTCCCTTTGCATTTACTTAAGAATGCTCTATGAGTTAATATATGGTCTATTGTAGAGAATGTCTCATGTGCGGCTGAGAAGAATGTATATTCGGATGTGGTTAGGTGGAACACTCTGTAGACATCCACTAAGTCCATTTGTTCAGAGGTGTAATTCAGTTCTGTTATTTCTTTGCTGACTTTTTGTCTAGTTGATCTATCTCTTTGTGACAGTGCAGTGTTAAGCTCTCTTTTTACAATCGTGTTCTTGTATATTTGATTTTTCATATCCATTAGTAATTGTTTTATATAGTTGGGTGCTCCTATATTTGGTGCATATATATTTATAATTGTTAGTTCTTCCTCTTGTAGTTTTCCACTTACAAGTATGTAGTGGCCTTCTTTGTCTCTCTTAATCCTTTTAGGTTTGAAGTTCAGTTTGTCTGCAAACAGAATAGCTACCCCCTGTTGCATGGAATACTGTTTTTCATCCTTCAACTTTTAGTCTATGAGTTTGTTTCTGAGTCAGATGTGTTTCTTGGATACAGCATATTGTGGGGACCTGTTTCTTGATCCATTCTGTCACCCTGCTTCTTTTGACCAGTGAATTAAGCCCTTTTACATTTGTGGTTATTACTGATATGTATTGACTTGACTTTGCCATATTATGTTGCTGTGGTTGGTTTCCCACTTTCCTCCCTTGTTTAGTTTCTTGTCCAGGCTGGTGGTTTCTTTCTGTTGTTGCTCTGGAGATTGTGGTCATTTTTATCTCTTTCTAGTATGTCTTTCAATACTCCTTCTAGAGTTGGTTTGGTAGATATGAATTTCTTCAGTTGTTCTTTGTCATGGAAGTATCTTGTTTCTCCATTAAATTTGAAAGACAGTTTTGCTGTGTACATCAGTCTGGGTTGTAAGTTGTTTTCTTTTAGGACTTGAAATACTTCACTCCAAGTTTGTCTTAACTTGAAGGTTTGTGCTGAGAAGTCTGCTATAACTCTAATAGGCTTTCCTTGATAGGTGAGTTGTATCTTTTCTCTAACAGCTCTTAGTATTTTGTTTTTATGTTGTATATCTGAAATCTTAATTAGTATATGTCTGGCTATAGATTTATGTTGGTTATGACTGTTTGGTGTTCTATATGCCTCACTTATTTGTATGTAAGATTTTTTCCCTATGTTTGGGAAATTTTCCATAATTACTTCTGTGAATAGCTTCGTTAAGTCCTTTACATTGTCTCCTGCCTCCTCACTGATGCCTATTAGCCTTACATTGTTTCTCTTGGCATCATCTTGAAGCTGTTGGATTGTCATTTCATGCTGCTTTGTTGTTTTTATAAGTTCTATTTTTTCCTGGTTGCTAACTGCGATCCTATCCTCAATTTCCCATGTTCCTGTATTTTTTTTTAATCTTTTTCTTCCCTGGCTATGCTGAACAAATCCTTTACTAAGGTTGTTACTTGTGTCTTTATGTAAGCCATTATTTCTAATTTGATTTCCTCTCTAGCCTCATGGATTTGTTTCTTTACTTCAGTTGCTATCTTTTCAGAGATTTCTGGTGTATGACTGTTAAAGTCCTCCATTTCTCTGTTGTCTGTTCTTGCACCTGATAGACTAGATGTTTGAGATTGTATTTTGTTTTTCATTTTGTCATTTTCACCTTCTGGGCCAATATTTGGTTATTTAGTCCCAGTAGTCACAACTGTCAGCAGTGTACCTCCTAGGGTCCTATTCTGTGGTTGATGTCCACCCAATTGTTGGATACATAGTGACCAGAACCTACCAGGGTGTTCTGTCTGGGCGAGGGGCCACCTAGTCTTCCACTGAACCGGCACTGTCAATCTACCTCAGTTCAATGATTCTGTGCGGGGCTGTGGTGGTGTGGGTGGGAGTAGTGGACAAGCACATCCAGCAGTGCGAGCTGGGACAGATGCGGTAGTCTCCTCCACAGAGCGCCTTCCACCATGCCAGTACGGTGGCAGTGCTGCAGCCAGAGTGGCGCGGGCCAGCTCAGCAGCATGAGGTGGGGTAGGGCTCGGACACTTACTCCACTTGGTGCCTTCCTCTAGGCTGTGGAGGTGGGGGAGGGCAGCAGTGGGCAGGTACACCCAACAGCGCGAGCTGGGGTGGAGGTGTGATGATTTCTCACTTTACAGGGAAGTCCTATGCCTATGCTGCTTCCTCAAGGTCAATCACATTGTCCCACAGGACTTCCAGTTTCCCAGGACTTCTGTGGGCATCAGGCCTCTCAGTGTAATCCTGGCACCACCTGCGCAGCCCTCTGCAGCCCTAGGAAGCTGAGAGGTAGGGTGGAGGGCTGTGGCTCTGCACATGGCTGGCTTCCTCCCCGGTGAAAGCCCAGTCCTCACAGTCTACCTGGGATCTGTCCACTGAACATCCACTATGGAAATCAGTATGGAGAGTCCTCAACAAACTAAAAGTAGGATTTAGGAGTTCCATGAGCCAGCTATTCCCCTCCTAGGTGTCTTCCCAAGAGAATTAATGGCATCATCCTACAGTGATCCATGCATAGCCAGGTGTACGGCAGCCTGACTCATGATACTTAAGTGTTGGAAGGAGTCTATGTGTCCATCAACAGATGAGTGGTTAAAGAGAATGTGGTGTTTACATGCAATGGAGTAGTATTCTTGCATAAAGAAGGAAAAACTTGAGTTACTTGTAAGAAAACCAATGCACCATGAGACTGTAATGTGAAGTAAAGTAAACCAGACACACAAGCTTTAATATGCATAGTTTATCATAGGTAAGAAACCAAAATATAGATAAAGAACAAAATAAAAGTTAGATAACAGAAATTAGGGAGATACGTTTTGTTCAAATGGGGAGAGGATCAAGAGATGGAGGGAAGAGAAAGGGAAGAAGAAAGAATGAAGGTGTGTTCTGTCCACTCACCAGATCCCCAGGGGGAGTGTAATTATTATGTATAGCAAAGGTGGGCCCATAAAAAACAAAAATGGAAACAAAGGCCACAATCCTTCTCAGCGAGATGAAAGTCATCCTTGTAATTTATTGTTTCAATGTAGAAGTTTTCTTGAGATGTGAAAAACTGCACACATGGTCATGTGCTCTGTCTCATCACAGACACCTTTAGAGACCCCCACATAGGGTGCTGAATTCCCAGAGCAGGAGTTGGAGGCTTCACAGTCACCTAAGCAAAGGCCACAGGGGCCCAGACACCGGCTCTCTCCCCAGGCTCACTGCCAGCTGACTTCTAGTCTCTGGGGGCAGTTTACAAACCTCAGCATCCTTGAGCGTGTTGGCATTGTAAAGGGATAGGTTTTGGCCTCAGAGTCTCTTTCACTGTCTTTGGGTGATGTCTGCCTTGGAAGAGTGGTGGGGACCGGTGGCTCCCTGCTCGGTCTCCACCGAGGGAACATTGGGGCTCTAGGCTGTAAATTCAATTAGGAAGACTTACTTCTTTTTTTTTTTTTAACTTTTGATTCTCCTTTTATTGATGTTTCCACTTTCCACTGAGATTCTTAGCAGGTCCCTTGTATTTTTATTAGTACATGTTTGCGTAATATATCTTAATTCTTTTTTCCCATTCCCCTGCCTTTCTCTCAACCTTTCTTCCCCTTTCTTTACAAAAGCTGTTTCCATTTTTCCTCTCATTCTCTCTCTTTTCTCAAGTCTGTCTTCCCTTTCTCCTGTTCCTCCTTCCTTGTTCCTCTTTTAATTTCAACTCTTCTTCCTCCTTCCCAGTATCTATCCTCCTCTTTGCTCTTTATTTACACTTTGGGTTTCTCACATGAGAGAAACAATGTGATATTGTACTTAAACTCGCATGTCTGATTCATTTCACTTAAGATTATAAGCTTCAGATGTATCCACTTGCCTAAAAATGTATCATTTATCCTTCTCTATGACAGAGTAGCACTCCACTGTGTATAGAAACCACACTTTCAGAAAGACTTAAATTTAAATGAGTAATATCAAATCAACGACACTGTTTCTCTTTGTTAGCCAAAAATCTCACAAGTCCTAATGATCTACGTTCCTGTTGATGAACTTCTAATTCTGACAAAATCAGTTTCCTACAGTAAATTCTTATGTACAAGAGAGGAAAGTAGGTTCAGATTGGATGTCTTTTGTTTGTTTAACAAATCCAAATGCCTGTTTCGCATCCCAGGACCTCAAACATTGGAACGCCGTCTCAGTTACTGAGCATAAGTGCTTTCCTTTCAGGAGCAGGGCAAAGCAATCACACTAGAAAGAGCACAGCACTCAGGCAACAGGCTCACACCCAGCCTGAGGTGACGAGCATTCCAGTGGGTTCTTAAGAGTCATCATGTCCTGTGGCCGAAACGTGAGTGCTGATTCTAAAATGAGATGCTTAAGATGGTTCTAGTTCTTTCATCTGGATTCGGATGGAGGTGTGCAAAGGTACTATTACCTCTGCATGTACACATGGACATTATTTTTTTTTAAATACACTGAATTTTAATAACCAGAAAGAGTATCAAAGGCCCAGGGATGTCTTTTTCTCTTTTTGGCTTTTCCAATAGAACAGTTCATGAAAACTAAAGACGCTTTGTACCTAAAGAAGGAAAGATAACTAACTTTTCAAGCCATATTTCAATTAGCTTATCAGTCAACCAGGGTTTCTTTCTTTTCCCTTTCATTATTCTGCCACTTTGAAAATAGGGCAAATAATTAAATCACCAGAATTAGAAAAAGATGTATGAGATAAAATCCATTAAATTGCAAATTTCAACATTACTGCAAATGTAAAAAGCAGCAAAGCAGGTATTTCATGTGAATGTCTTTCAAGCCCATTGCTATTTTAAGGATAAAAGCCTTATCTATAAAGTAATTTGAGGCAGACAGATATTCCTGGAGTTTCAGTATCATTACATTTCAATTTATTTCATTGTACCTCTAAGCCCAATTAGTACATTTATTCTAAAGTTGAAAAAGTGCCATTAGCTTATTACAAGAATGATATATCAATAGTAAACATCTGTTTAGGAAACATTACAGGCGGTGGAATTTATGCACGACAGGATAAGTTCACATCTGGCGGTCAGAAGCAAGTCCCTCCCTGATGACAGACAGAGCTGGTCCCAGTTCCGGCCTTCCCACTTGCCATCCACAGGAACTCAAATGAAGTACTTGACTTTGCTCTGGGTTCTTCGCTTTAAGCAGCTAAGACTCTGACTCGTTTGGGCTTAGAAGAACTACTGGGAAAGAGAAGAGATGGGAAAGCTTGGAGACAGATGAGCGCAGGACACAGGGCAGAGCCACAGTGTAGGTCTTGTCTCGGTAACTTCTAGCACAGCAACTGTCAACGTGGCTGGGCATGGGTGGTCACCACTGCACCAGGCACTACCAGGGCGACTGGCCAAGGACACCACGGATGTCATGGTGACGCCAATGAGACTTCTTGGTACTGAGGACACCAGCCTCCAGCCTTGGCCCTCTCCTCTCCACCACCTATGCTCAGTCTCTCTGTAATCTTACTTACATGGCTTACATATGTCTTTGATGCTAATTCTCTCTGAATCTCAGATCATATCCATCCAATTGTTACCTTGGAATTTCCAGGTGTAGTGACTGCAGCTGCAGCTCTAGATGTTCTGGGGGAAGGACAGTGAGAGTTTGAGAAAATAAAGAAGAGACAAAGCTGGGGTCAGGTGGAGCCCTACTCTCCTGATGGGAGAGAAGGAACTGCTCAACCACTATACTATGTTTATTTATATACTCCATACACTCCCGAAGAAGAATGCCAATTTCAACCCCACTTCCTAGCAACTTCTTTGCCTGGCAGGCCTGGGCCCTGTGCTGGATCAGCTTGTTTAAGTGACTTGTTTTGAATTATCTGTGTTTTCAGGGCTGGTCATGCTTTAGCCCCACACATATGATCAATCTCCAGCACCACCCACTCCCTACATTCAGGAGTATGTCCAAGAGGAAACTAAACATAACATATCCAGGAAAGTACCACTTACCTCCTCCCTACTCTCTACCTTGCACTTGCTCATCCTCATTTAAGAGTCCTCCCACCCTTCCCCTTCCTTATTTTCTTTCTCACATCTAACTACAGTCCATTGGAAAACTCTCTTTGTTGTATCCTTCAAGAATTTCCACAATCCGACTTCTTCTCTTCCCACTCTGACCTAAACCAGCATCATCTCTCATCTGGACCCCCTCCTCATCTGCCTGCTTTTGCCCTTGACTTACACACCTCTGGAATATTTTACCCTAACACAGGAGCCAGAATGGTAGTGTTAAAGTACAAGTCGAGTTTGCATGTCTACATAACTTTCATTTAACTTGATTAAATGACTCAGGTTGAGACTTCTGAATTGTGGAATAAATGCATCTCTGATATTATAAGAAACTTCCAAACTAATTTCCAAAGTGGCCATACCATTGCAATCCTACCAGCAATGTCGGAGAGCTCCCGTTGCTCCACTTTCTCTCTAGCACTTGCAATTCTAAGATTTTTATCTCGTTTTGTTTTCATTCTATTGAACATGCAGTTCCATCTCACTGTGGGTTTGGTGGTATGTCTCTAATGTTTAATGACCTCAAGCATCTTTCCACATGCTTGTCATTGTATATCTTCTTTGTTCAAGTGTCTATTTAAATATTTTGTCCATTTTAAAACTGAGCTACTTTGTCATCATTGAGTTCTTAGAGTTCTCTATACACTCTAGATATAGGTCCTTCACCAGATGGTATTTACAAACATCTTTTCCCAATCTGTGCCTTGCTTTGCCTTCTCTTAATAATGTCTTTTTTTTTAAGGTACTGGGAAGCAAACTCAGGAGCTTGCATTTGCCAGCCAGGCACTTGTGCTGCTAAGCTACATCTCTAGTCCTTAATAATGTCTTTAACTGCAGAAGTGTTTTTCAAATCCATATAGGTTTGTTTATTTTTTAAATTAATGTTTATCAATACATACTTGCCCTACATAATGATCACACTCATCATAGGGAATCTGTACCTGTATATAATATATCTGAATACTTCTTTTCTTCCCATTCTTCTTCTCTCCCTTCACCTCTTCTTCCCCATTTATAAAAGCTTTATTTCCATTTTCCCTTTCATTTTCTTTTTAAAAATATTCCTTTTTCCTTCCTTCTTTTCCCTCTCCCCCTCCCTCTTCCTCTACCCATTTGAACATGTTCTCTTACTAGCTGCAGAAGTTTTTTAGTTTTGATGGAGTTCAATGGATCAGATTTCTCTTTTATGGCTTGTGTGTGTGTGTGTGTGTGTGTGTGTGTGTGTGTGTTATATTTAGGAAATATTTGAGTTAGTAAGGTCATAAAGATTTTTATAGAAAATTTATACCTTTTGCCTTTATACCTTCAGCTTTTCACCTAGATCCATAGCTCCCAGGATGCGTACTGAGATGTCCTGGGCATCAAATCATAGCAGTGTTGAAAGATTTGTTGTTATTATTATTATTATTATTATTATTATTATTATTATTTGAGACCGGGTTCTGCTTTGTAGTTCAAGCCGGACTTGATCTCACCATGTAGCTGGGGCTGGTCTCAAATTCATGGTGATCCTCCTTCCTCTGCCTCCCAAATGCTGAGATTTCAGGCATGTGCCACCATACCTAGCCTGAACCATATTTTAGAATTCAAGAGAAATACAGTGACATCTCTGGACACATGAAAACTATCAGCTCAACATAGCTAATAGTTTCAACACTGAATTGAGCAACATCACACTTAACAACAGTACAGCTTTGAAAAACAAAAAGTTCAATCTTGAAAGATTAACAAAGAAGCACTGCATGGAAATCCGTGCAGCACAGGAAAGGACCGTGGTGATGTCTGATCTGGTTTCAACCAGAAAAGTCACAGTGTCCAGAGGACATTCACACCATCAGAAAGTAATTGTAGTTACTTATGAATGAAATGCAACTGTAATTTTTTTCTATTTAGGAAATTTAAGTAACTGAATCAAGGTCCTTTCTGTCACAAACCCTCACTGTTTTTTGATGAGTTGTGAGTTCTACTCTTTACTTTACTTTAATTCCTTCAACAGGAAATTCCTAAAATGAAGAATTCAGCTAAGATGACAAAATAAAAGGACAAATGTTCACAGTATGATACACGCTCTTCAGACTTCAGCTTACACCCATGGTAAGGTTACCTGTTTTGGTTACTTTTCTCTCCTGGCTGAAACAAAATACCTGATGTCAAAATTACGGAAGGAAAGGTTTATTTAGCTTACAGTTCTTGGGGGTTTCAGTCCATACTCCAAATGGCTCCAAATGAGGAGCCATGGCTGAGGAGCAGCCATTCATGGTGGTCACAAGCAACAAGAGCATCAGGACGAAAAGGGGGAAAGGGGCTAAGCACACCTTGTTCCCTCCCTTATACTGCATACTGGCTCCCCGTCCCTGGGCGGTGCAGCACTCACACTGCCAATCCCAGTGCTAGACAAGGAACCAATCACAAACATTAGACTCAGCTGCCCTAGAAAGGCCCACCTCCCATGACTGCATGAGGCTTTGGGGTGGACATGTAAACAAACCACAACACTACCAATGGAACTTACCCTCCAGGGCATTTTGATAAAGAAATTATCTAATCCCTAGAAAGCAGTTAGAAAGGTCGCAAGTACTCCAGGTATGCAAGGGAATCTGTAATGTTAAACTTAGTTGTCACCTTGGTTACTTCGGAAGCTGCCCAAGGGACTTGTAAAGCACACTTCCAGGAATGTCGGAGAGGGGCATGGCGGTATCACACTGAGGTCTATGTCTAGTGCCTCCTTTCCTCTCTGGTACTGTTTTCCTGCTCTATTTCCCTACCACCATGAACTGAGCAGATTTGCTCCACCATGATATTCCTGTCTTGGATTCAGCTAATCATGGACTGAAGCCTTTGTGACCATGAGCTAAATAAGGAGTTTCTTCTTTTAAATTGTGGGTAACAGGTATTTGTTCCCAGTAATGGAAAAATTGATTAATACAATATATCATCTGAATGTATTTTATTTTTAAGACTAGAATAGCCCACCTGAAATATGTAGAACTAGCAGACTGATGAGTATATTGAGAGAAATTTGAAAAACTCACATCCCATTCCTGTCCCAGCCATGTCCAGAGGTTCGATTTTCATTGGGTTCTCAGTAAATAGGAGTTGAATTTAATTATCTTTTGAGTAGCTAGTCAATTAAAATGAAGCATAGAGGAATCTATTTCACTGGGCATGTTATCCAAAAGGGGTGCTCACTCACAAAAAGCAACCAAATCCTCATGCTTGTGCTCAGAAGAAGAAATCATTTTAGAACAAGAGCTCACTCTTAAACTGGTTCCTGGATACAATGACACAGGTATTTGGGAGCACTGACTTTGAAGGGGGAAGGGAACATACAATTTAGAGATGTGTATGTGACTTCTACACCTGTTTCTATTCTGTATACATTCTGGCTAATCCTAATCTGACTTTCCTATTTTAAAATGACAATGGCACTTTTCTGTTGCACAAAATCATTGCCACGCAGTACATTTAGGTCTATCATTTGTCTCAGCAATTTTTCCTTCTTCTCCTAAAGCGTTTCTATTTAAAATTGTGTTGTTATTTTCTCTCACCCTCTCTAATAGTCTAGTAACTTCTGTCCTTATCTTAACTCTATTCTTTGGTGGCAAGAGGACTCATATGTGTCTTGAATATACTAATTATATGGCCAGTGTCTTGTGCATGTTTGATGCTTACTAAGAATTTGCATGGCACAGAGGAAGAATTCATTATACCTTCTCTTGCTAGGAGATTTCTTCTCCTTTATGTTCTTTCCAGGATTTGAGCCTCTACTTGTTTTGTGGTCCCTCTCTAACCCAGAGCTTTGCTAACAAGATTGCCAGCTGCTTTAAAGAATGCTTAGAGTCAATGCCAGAAGGTACAAGAAGTATGTACTCCAAAAATGTTTTTAGAGCAGCTGATGGTGTTTAAGTTAGAGTGATAACTGAAGGCATCATTTTCAATTCAGAAGCAACTAAACAAAAGGGTCTTCTCAGTTTGAAATGTGTTGTCTTTAAAAAATGTTTGTCTAGCCTGGAGGAGCCGAGCAGCATTAACTTACTGTCACTGTTCACCTTTTCTACCTGCAGCCACATCCTTATTTAGAAGAAAATCAGAGTCCAACAGCTCAAAGGTAATATTTTTCCTTTTTCAATTAAGAATATTCCATGCCTTGTACTCTCAGTAACTGCTTCAAAAATAGTGATGTGTAGTATGTTAACTACTGTTACTCTCATTCTTTTATGAAATTTTATTTTTTCATAAAATAAAAAATTATGAAAAAGACTATAAATTGCAGAACCAAATAAAAGAGAATATTCTGAGTGGATAATATATGTTATGCAAAAAAGTATAAAGGATAAGATGTAACTATTTTCCATCATATCTTCCATCTATCTGGTTTCTCTTCCTAGAAACCACCACTATTAGAGGATTCTTGAGTAACCAGCCTTTCAACTAAATTTTAAACATATTTCTTCATGCACCTTAAGGCTGTCATGTTACATGAAATAAATCGCACACATGAGCTTTACATATTGCATGGTTTCTTTTATATGAGAAGCTCAAATTATAAATAAATGAAAAAGAAAGTAAAAGATGGATGACAGGAAACAGGGACATAAATTTTTTGCAAATGGGAAGGGACCAAGTGATGTACGGGAGTAGATGGGAGGGAAAGAGGAACATAAAAAGAATTAAGATGTAGTAAATACATGTTCCAACTCTCCACAGGGAATGTGATCTGCAAGCATAGTAATAAAAATAAAAATTAAAAAATGTATATGTGCATTCATGTTTTATCAAAATGACATACATTGTCATGCATCTTGCTTCTTATCAATTTATTAACAGTGTATAACTGGGATGCAACTCAAGGGTAAAGCATTTGCTTAACATATGTGAAACCCTGGATGCAATCCCCAGTACTACAAAAACAAAAGCAACATACAATGGAGATCCTATCATTCACAGACCAAGATATTTATAATGCTGGTACAGTCTTCTACCATGCAGTTAAACTCTCACATTCTGATTCTGCTCCCCTACTAAATATTTATGTTGTTTTACTATTGCAGGCAATGCTGCAACTCATATTCTTGCAAAAATGTCATTTTATGTATCTATATCATTTTAAAGATAAAATTTTAGCAATGACTTTCCTGAATCAGTGGGGCATTGACTTTTGTGAATCATTGACTGTGTACATTTTTAATTTTAGTAGAATGTTGTGGCTTGTGCCTTGATGTTCCTCCAAAGCCTCATGCAGTCATAGAGAGATGGCTTTTTCAGAGGCAATTGAATCTAGAGTGTGTGATGCTGGTATTAAAGGTGTGCGGTTAGTAAATCAGTCTACATATTGGTTTGGCATAGTTCTGCTTTGGGTTAAGGGTGTGAGGGCAACATCTACCCTAGTGCAGGTAGCATATACAGAGTAAGAGGGACAGAAAGAATCTTGTGTTTTTCTATTGTTGCTTTGCTACCTCTGAGCACCATGGATCAGTTCCCCTTCAGCACTTTTGCTGCTTTGTGGGTGTCACAGACTGTTCTCCTTTGTGAAGCCACCCTGCCTTGTGGCCAGCCAATTCTGGACGGAAACCTCTACAACCCATGAGCTAAATAGGCCTTTCCTCTCTCAACCTTGGGCACTGAGCATTCTGCCTCAGCAATGAGAGGAAAGTAACCAAGACACAGAGAAAGCCAGAATGCCTCAACAGATATACTTGAGTCAGTCAGTTTTCCTGCTGCTGGGTTTCTGACATCAACCTAAAGGAGAAAAGTTTTAATTTAGCTCAGGCTTTCAGGAAATTCTGTTCACGGTGAGTTGGCTCCAAGGAGCTTCATGATGGAAGGATAAGGTGGAGCAAAGCTGCTTGGCTCATGGGGGATGGGTAATGGAGAAAGGGAACAGTGCCTGAGAAGCGGTGAGGGACCATATTTAGGCCCCAAGACCACGCCCTCATGACCAACCTGTGCAACCAGGAGTGTATTTTACTACTCTGCAAGTGTTTCTTAATCCAAGGAAGCTGACACACCAGGATTAATGATCACAGAACTCACTTGATGGCTATAGATGGACTGCTTCTCCATACATATCCCAAACCTGTTTTTGAACTGTTTTGAAACCTGTTTTTGATAAATTTCATTGCAGGTTAATTTGTAATTCTATTATTGTATGTGAAGTTGGTTATTACTTTGTAGCATTAAGCTTTCTCAACCTTTATGTGCATGCCTCTTCCTCATCCTTTTCGAAGGTTTGTAGTTGCCTTACTAACTTGACTTGTAGGATCTCTTTACATATTAAAGAAACTACCTCTGCTAGCTGTATGTATTAGTGAAGTTATTGCCAATTCTGTTTGATACCTCGTCATTCGCATTTTGGCGTCTCAAGACTGTGATTTTGTAAGAACAAAACTGTGATTTTTATATAATGTCTGTTCCTCCTCTTCCTCCTCCTTGCCTCATTCTCCCCGCAGTGCTCTCTTCCTATATGAATCCTTTCTTTATTGTTTTATGCCTAAGAAGACTTTCACTGCATAAAGATTATTTTTTTTAAATTCCTCATTTTAATTTAGTGCTGTGGTAGTTTTGTTTCTGCATTCATATTTTTTATCTCTCCAATATTTATTTAGCACTGACTGAGACACAAATGCATGTCTTTACCCAGAAGTCCCTTAGCTTGTTTCTGCACCATTCCAATGGATAATTTATCCTTCCCATTGATATGCAAAATCATCTTTACCATACACCAGCTGTCAGTAAAATTGGGATTTACTTTGTAACTTTTTTCTGCTTCATTGTGTCTCGTATCTGAGGTTAGCATTGTGCCTACATAATATATTTTAGTATCTGTTTGGAATAATCCTTCATTCACATTCTGATTATTTATTTATTTTTTCTTATAAACTTTAGAATAAGCTTTAAATAATTTATAACTCATTTAAAATGTCATTTTGGCATCTATTTTTAATGAATTAAAATATATTACTGATCCTTTCCATCCCCAAATACAGCATGCATTTTCATATTCTCTTCTAACATTTTGTTATACACTACATATTTCTTCTATACTCTGCATATGCATATTAATCTTTTAGTTGACATCATTTCTTCCTCCAAACTTCCATTTTATGGTGTTTATATAGGAACAGAACATTGATTTTTGTAAATTAGTACACCCCATCTGCTTACTGAATTCTGGTTCTGGTTCTGATAATTTTCCAGTTTATCCTCTTGGGTTTTCCTGGTATATATACCATATTCTATTCAATTCATAATAATTTCACCACCTCCTCTCCAATTTAAAAATATCTCCTATTTCTTTCTCTTGCCTAAATGCAGCAGCTCCAACATGCACTACAATGTTGAAGAACTTCCTTGACCTGTCACTCTTTTTATTATTTCTCTGTTAAACAAGAAGTTTCTATGTTTGGAAGAGACAGATAATTCTATTAAGGATATGGTCTGTCTATTTAATTAGGAGGAGATTCGCTCATGAGTAAAAATAGATATTGAACTTTATTAAATGTTTTTTCCATATCTCAGATAGTCTTGTTTTCCTTCTGATCTATTAATGTATTAAAATCTGATAATCCCCTAATTCTGAAACTGCCACAAGTTGCTGGGGCAAGCACCCCTCAGCCATGTCACATTGCCCTTTGCCCTTTGCATGTGGCCCCACTTCTTTTGGGGAGCATTTCATTAGGATTTAAGCATGCAGTTTTGACATGGATGCTGTTTGTTGATAGACTTTAGACTTTTCCTTTCTGTGATGTTAGCTCTATCTTGGTGCCTGAGAAGTGACATTCTGATATTCTCAAAATCAGTGGGAAAGCATAAACTGAATGGGGCCACAGGACTCTGTGACACATGAGTTGGTAATCTATTCAGAGACAAGATGTCTTTGAGGCCATAGTAAATGCCAGGCTTTGTTCTGAGTGCTAGGCTGCAGTGAGGAAAGACACAAAATCTCTCCCCACAGGTGTCTGTATGCAAATGTGGGCAGAAGAGAAGTAATGCACAGGAACACAGGTGGGTGAGACAGTGCTGAGGGCAAGGTGTTCAAGGCAGTAATCAGCACTCTGATGGAAATACGCAGGCACTGTGACAAGACAATGAAGTAGCACATGGGTTTTAGGGTGATCAAGAGGGGCTTCTCTGAGACCTTTGAGCCTTGACAGTTAGAAATTGAAGGGGAACCAACCATGGAAAGGTATGTGGAAGGTGGAGCACGTGACTCAGAGGAAATATCAAATTCTTTAGAACTTGAAGCATGAGAAAATTGTCCCACTTTAAGCATGTAAAAGGAGAGAGCCTGGAGCATGTTAAGGAATAACGTGCAGGTAGGAAGACAGGTGGGAGGGAAGGCTGGGCACAGGTCATGGGAGGCCTCACAGGTCTTGTTTAGAAGTTGAACTTTGCTGTAAATGCAATCAGGAGCTACTGAGGGACTCTGAGCAACTTATTAATGTAGCATGGCCTATTTTTAAAATTTATTTTATTGGTACATTTTAGATATACATAATGAGTCACACTCATCAGAGGCAGTTTGTACCTGTACATATTGTGAGTCTTCTTTTTCTCCAAACTCCTTCCCTCTCTATCAGTCTTCCTTCCCCTCCTTATTTGCAAAAGCTTTGTTTTCATTTTCTTTCTTCTATTCTCTTTTTTTCTCTTCCCATTCTAACTTTCCCCCTCCCCCATCCTTTGTTCTCCTTCCAATTTGAAAATACTCTTCCTATTTCCCAGTATCTATTGTATATTCTGGTTCTTTTTGCAAAGATTTCTCTAGCTATCATTAGGGAAACGAATGCTAAGACATTAATGGAGTTTGGATGAAAAAATCCTGCAGGAGATGATGTCATGCTGCAGGAAATGATGTTGCCCTACAGGAAATGATGCCATCTTGCACAGAGCATGTGTGGTGCTATTGGATGTAGTGCACACTGCAGTCTTCTTCTGAGATGAGACCCTTGTCCCCCAAATGCTGGGTGGCTGCCTGTTGATGGCTCACACCCACAGTGTTCCCCAGAGATTGCCCTCTACTAAAGGGCACTGATCTGCTCCAGGTTGTGTCTTTTCCCAGAACTAATGTGTCTCCAGTGACTCGGGGGAACAGAGTTTCAAAGACTAGGTTGCTTGTCTCAATTGAGGATCTCCCTGAAGAGCCTCCTTGCCCTTCCAAGTTCTCACAGGCTCAGTTGAAGTTTTCACTGCATTTGAATCACAATTCAATTTTGAGTGGGCCCAATACTCCTGAATAAGGACAAGGGATGATGGCAAGATGCGGTGAATGTTCAAATTAAAAACTTATTGTAGTGAAAGACACATTACCCAGAACTGTGGGATGCAGGTATTGGAAGCAAGGGACAGTTCTTTGAGGAGGATTGATGGCAATGTGTCTTTTACCTTAAATTTTTTAAAATTTAAATTTATTTGAATTTTTGATCACTCCTGTTGATCAAACATTTACAGAAATTTCTGTCAAATAAAAGCTTTACAGTGTGTCTTCATCCACCTTATCCACTTGATCTAGCACTGAATGAATTTTGGCTTTTCCCCAAAGTCAAAATGATCATGAAATGTAAATGTTTGGAATTGATTCAGAGCATTGATACACTCAGGAAAAAGGATTCTCATAACTGTCTCAGAAAGTAGCAAGAACTCTGATATAAATGTGTATAAAAGTAAGGGTGAGGGTATTTTATTGTAACAAATTTTTAAAAAATTGAACATTTACTATATTTTGTCCTCTCCCATAAAACACTGACAGACAAGTGGTCCAAGGAGACAAATCCTAAAGTGGGATTTTGGAAATGGATTGTTTTAGTTAGGGCTTATAAGAGAAAAGATTTATCACAGGACACATAACTTATAGGAGTATTTTATAATATTCACCCAAAGAATCAAATGCAAAAGAACAAGGGAGATCTGTCCACACACTAGGGACCCAAAGGACCCAGCTGAGGGCCTGGATTCCATGGCAATGTCCATTGCGAGTCCAGCTGAAGACCCAGTACCCATAGCAATGTCTTCCAAGAGTCCAGCTGAAGGCCAACAGCCCACAACAATGTGTCATACAAGTCTGCATCAATGATCTACATGGGGAAGGAAAGAAGGCCAGGGGTGGAAGCCAGAAAGTCTAACCAGTGGATGAAGGATCTGTGCCAGGATCTAGGCCAGGCTGAAGGATCTAAATTGGAGCCAGAAAGTGACACTCAAGGTAGGAACCAGAGCTCTCT
Source organism: Dolichotis patagonum (assembly GCA_004027295.1). Taxonomy (NCBI): domain Eukaryota; kingdom Metazoa; phylum Chordata; class Mammalia; order Rodentia; family Caviidae; genus Dolichotis; species Dolichotis patagonum. The sequence goes on along the minus strand of PVJX010005548.1, from coordinate 7,431 downwards.
GAAGAGAATCACAGTCATCCTCAGGTGCAGTGAGGGTCCAAGCTCCTCCAATGATGAGAATAGCTGAGTTCATATCAGGAAAACCAGAGTAACAAGCTTCTCCAGGTGAATCAGCAGCACACCATCTTCCCTCCTTTTATGCTGTTGGCAACAACACTCAGGTGGGCCTTCCCCACCCAGCACCATGCTGATTCAGTTCAGGTGTGCATTACAAGTTGACTATTAGTTAATCCACCACATGAGTTATCCACAACCTGGCTGGCAATGAGAACTCCACTGCTAGACGTAGGGAGAACAGAGATAGTCCCCAGCATGCTGTGTTATAGCGGTGACATTATTAAGATTTTATCATAGATGTCCTGGGATACGATGCTTGTAGAATAGAACATGCTGGCAAGTTTAACATGTCAGGCATTTGAAAGACACAGGGGGAAGTGATAACTATAATGACCATAGAATTGGATGTCACTTGCTAAGTCAAAATGATGCATTGGAGAAATTCAGTAAAGGTCAAGAGTGATTAGTCATCAAGTTAGGCAAAATATGAAAGTGAGGGCCTCCTTGCCATGTATAAAAGAACTTTCCTATCTTGTGACTGGAAGGCAGTAAAAATCTGAGGACCAGGCTGAGGACTTAATTAAAAGGACTGCAGAGCTCTGGAAAAGGTGGTTGAATCACTAGTCAGCTGGGCCTCATGCAGCACTGGTTTGCCATATAGAGGACCTCACGTTAGCTAGGCTACAATAGCAAGGCCCATCAAATGTGTTTGAGGTCTTGGAGGAAACATGGACTCCAAAGAGTGGGCGTCAACTCTACAAGATTCAGGGGCCTCCTACAGAAGTGAAAATGCTGGGGATCTATGGGACAGGAAAGGTGGCCAGTGTCAAGTGGGTTCCGGTTTAGAAAAGGACTCCAGGTCCAGGCTATGGAGTAAATAGCCAGGATGTTTAGTTCATATGTGTCATCAGAGCCCTATGCATTAGAGGAATGGGTGGGGATAAAATATCCTTTTTTTTCTGTTTTGCTTTTTAAAATTAAAAAGAAAAATGATGCAAAGGAAAAAAAATGCTATGTGGACTTTGGAAAACCCTACTGAGGAAATCAGTTTGGACCTATAGGATCCTGGGTAAAGGCCATACCATCTTCAGCAGATTTTAGATTTGTGGAAAATGATTCCTTGCATGTTACTTGTCTTGACTAAAAATGAGCTCCTGGTGATGGGGTATGACCTAACTATGGGACCGTATTTGTCCATTATCACATGGGTACTGTTACATTTATCAAGGTAAAAGGTTGAGTAGGTGCAGCATCAGCCACTGTAAGTAAGATGGAGGACACATAGCTGGAATGGGACATGAACAGGGACAGAAGGCGAAAGTTCAGCCAGGAAGTGACCTGGATCCCTGGGCCATTCAGCATGATGACACCAGATCGTCTGCTTCAATTCACACATGTTATGACTCATATGTGACCTACACGTGACCAACAGACAGAGGACAAAAATGGTGGCACCTACAACTGTGCATGTGAGATTCTCCTACTGGGCACACATTCAAGTAGTGCAGCTGGTAGAGACAGAAGTGCCCAACCTAGACACTTGCATTTATCAGCTATGGGAATGGCTTTGCCCATAGACCAGGGCTCTGGGAGTAGAAGGAGCTGGAGCCCAAGGAGAAGAAGTCTTGGTAAATTCATGTCAATGGACTGTTGGGGTAGGCAGAGCAAGTAAGTGTGCCTTTTTGTTTTGCATAGTGAGCATTTCCAATAGAAGAGGTACAATGACCAAGTGGACAGAACAAAGTTGGTCAGTCTCTGACATTGGCCATTCTACTGTGGACAAAATAAGTATGTGATTGGGGAAGCCAAGCATGGAGAATATGATGGATCCAATAGTATGGAGTCTCACAGGGCAGTTCTTTAGCCCAATATGCAGCAACAAAGCTGTACTGGTGGTCGTACCACAAGTAATGCACCCAGAAGATTCCAGCCTCATACAGACTTCTGAAAGTGAAGCCGAGAATTCAGCTTAGAGATGACCACACCCCCGCTCCCTGCACAGGGGATCATCTTCCAAGATGCACTGTATCATCATGGTTAGAATTCATGTGTTGAAAACTAGGGAGAAGATACATGAGCAGCCCCACCTTACCTTACACTGAAAGATGCATCTGAAGGATTTGTGATTTCTCCACCAATTTCTCTGAGATCTTCAGGTTTTGCGGTTCTGGCTCCCACCCAGAGCGGTACTCCTTGCACAAGGAGACACTAAAAATCCCATTAAGCTTTCATGTGCTTCTTTTATCTGGTCACTTCTAGCTTTTTGTGTTAAACAGCAGGCAAGGAAAGGAGTTATCACTTTGATGGAAGCAAGTGACCCTGATCATCACAGGAGGAAGGGCTCCCAGCAAGACATATATATAGAATCCGAGAGATCCAGTAGGGGGAGTGTATTGATTCCCTAGCCAGCTGTAACTCTAATGGATAAGAGTAGCAGCCCTGACTTCAGAAGGACATCCTGACCAGGGACCTCCTCCCCTTTGAGGATGATAATCCGGGCAGTGTTACCAGGTAAGTGACGTGGACCATCAGCGTTGCAAGCTGGAGCTGGAGATGCAAGGGAAGAGGATTAAAACAGGAAATGTAAGAGGGATGGTGAAGATCAGCTTTGGCACTAGACTAACGCTAACCATTGTCTTGCAAGTTTTCCCCAAAAGGACCAATCAGAGCCCTGGAGAAGCTGCTCCCAGATGGGGTCACTTTGTAGGAAGCAAGTGGACTTGAAAGTGGATCAGAAGATGCAGTGATGTGGCTCCAAATCCCTCTTCAGATCCAAGACATCCAGTTCTGCTGATGCCCCACGTTTGAGGCTGCCTAGACATTGTGCTCTGCCAGAGTTACATCCTCCCCGTGATGCCAGTCTGCTTCCAGGAGCAGGGAAAGTGGGCATTAAAAGACTCCATTTGGGACTTTTCTAAAGTGCCCCCAGAGTTTATCTGTGTCAGCTGAATCACTCTTTAACATTTCCTTATGCCCGGATGTGCTTCCTTTCCTCTCTGTGGTGGTTTCTAATTTCTGTATGTAGCTTCTTCCCTTCTCCATCCCTTGAGTTATGGAGTTAACTCTCCTACTCTCCTCCTGGGTAGGAGTTGGGTTTAGTGACTCACTGCAGTGAATAGATTATGAAAGTATGATGAGATGCCAGTTTACAGATCACTTTGTAGAAAGACTATGGCATTGGTCTTAAGCATGCTCACTCCCTTCCTCCTTTTCTCAGCCTTATGGCTCCTTCTAGGAAAAGCCAGGTGGCTCATGGAATGGATGACATTAAGGGGCTTCTGTGGTGAGGCACTGAACACCAGGCTTTAAGAGGTCCTCCCCCAATTCACAGCTTGGCTACATGAGCTGTGAGCTGCATGAATTGAGCCCAAGCTCAACTTCTCCTGGATTCCTAAACCACAGAAACTGTGTAAGATAATGAACATTTAGGGCTTTAAGCTGCAGAGATTTAGGGAAATTTTTTACATAACAATGAATAGCTAATACACTCCATTATCAATGTTACTATCTACAAATCTCTCCAGTAAACTTTCTGTCTGAAAAATCTTCATCCCCAGGCAATCCATGCTACAGGAGAAAGCAAAATGTAGATGTCAAAAGGCTTGCTCTCCTGGCGGAGGTGGAATAGTTTGTTTTTGTCGCACATAAAGTGTAAGGAGATTCACATATGGCAGCAAAATAGTGGAAGGTAACAAAGGAGGTCTTCAAAATTAGGCAACACTTGGCCTTTACTTGTAGGCAGTTGGGACTCATTGGAAATTTGGGGGCAAAAAGTGCATTCTAGAAACGGAATGAGAGATAGATAGAATGGAAAAACTAGAAATAAGGAGACAGAGCTGCTCTGATGTTTAGGCTGTAAAGATCATAAATTGCCCTCTAACTCCTAATGGGTGGGACCAATAGAATAGGGATAATAGCAATGTCTATCACACAGAGGAGTAAACGAATTAAAGATTGTAAAAGGCTTAGGAACAATTTCTGGAATGTTGACTCACTATGTGTTTGTGAAATAAAAACATGTAAAGTTGGTGACATTTCCTGTGTTTGAGACCTGACCAATCAACTCTGAAACAGTCCAGAAGCAGAGGGGATGAAAATGGCACTCCACTGGCACCAGCATGAACCAGTCAAGGGCAGGTCAGAACGTAGGGAAACTTCATGTTAAGAGAAGTTGTGTTATGCCCATGGTCACCATCCCTTCCTCAAATGTGACTTTTGATAATAAGTGCTGCTGCTGAGCTAGGCATAGCCCATCACCACCATAGCGCAAATGAAATCAGAGCTCAGATCCCACTGTCTTGGCCAGGTTGTAGTGGTCTCGCGAGAAAGCAGCTACACAGAAACCTTTACCCAGCCATACCCTCTATTGTCTAGGCAGCAGACCTCTCAGAAAGACTCCTAATGCCTTCAAAGCTTCACTGTACCTCCCTCTCTGAATGGGAAACCGGATGCTGGATGCTTTAGAATGGTGAGTTCCTGCTACCCATCTAATAGGTCACAAAGGATTAGTTTTCTGAAAGGCAATTTCCCTCTTGCTCAGGATGTAAAAGGCTTTCTCTATTATTTTAGCTGCTGGCTCCAGCTAATGGGTCAGATTAGCCAGAAAGGTTATTGAATATCCATGTAATTAAGAAGTATCAGATGTCACACGAAACAGCAAGGAGGAAGTTTGCAGTAAAGAAGATAAGACGGGCTGATGCTGTAAGAACCCTCCATCAGAAATGAGCATCTAAGCATGGTACCCTGACATAATGTTTCTTACCTGCTTTTGCCACCACCGAGTTCCAGAATCTTGACTCAACATTTAAACCAGTTCTGCTCAAACTGGTATTTTATATGGAAAATCCTCTAACAACAAATCTTTAGCCTGTGACATTTTGAAATGACAAGAGGATTTGTGGAGAGACATACAACTTGCAGTCTGGCATGGAGATGACATACAAGTGACTTAGTTTGGGTGAACTCTACAAAAGACAACCAGAGACAAGATATTGTGAAGAGCGGCTTACCACCAGCGTAAGTGTGAGGCCGAAGAACAGGATACCTGCTGGTACCAGCCCAGAGGCTTCTGCCCTGTAATTTCTTAGGGCTGCAGACACAGGGTTCTGTTTTTGTGTCTTTGGCCACTGTCCTGCAGTTTGACATTTAGGTTGTCTCCTTTTTTTTTCCTCTTAAAAACAAGACTTGCAACACTCATGTGAATTCATCTTTGTGAACTAATTTCTCAAGGCTGAACTGAAAACTTAAATGCAGTGTCAGCCTTCCTTGTGTGCTGCCAAGGTTTCTTACATGAAGTTGTGCCAGGGTGCACAGCAGTTGTGTGGGGATGCGTGTTTCTTCATAGCCAGGCTATTGCTCTTCTCTTTCATCTTTGCTCAATGAAAAATAAGATCCTATTTTAAGTCACATTTTTTCCAATATACAGTAATGTAGAACCTTTAAAAACATATTTAATGGCTAATGAAAAGATCTACTGTTATGGGTTGCACATTCATATCCTTTGTTATTTTTCCTAGTGAATGTACCAGAAAGGTTTTTTTTTGTGTGTGTGTTTATTTGTACAAAGTCTTTATATAATACAGGCATTAGTCCTTTGCAAAACCAAAAAAAGTATATGTGCATATATTGTCACTAGCTTGTTGCTTTTTAATGTTTTATTTATAATTTTATGTATGAAAGTTTACAAAGTTTATGATATAAGACCTCTCAGATTAAAATAGGTTATGCTTTCAAAAATAAATATTCATCTTATATTCAAGTGACTTTCCTGACAAATAACTGGTATTGTTCTCTACTTTCTCTCAAGGTTTGAAATGTTCTCTTTATTATGAACTAAAAACAAGCATTTCAATCTATAAAATATCTAATCACAAAATGAGAACTATGAATAGGTTGAAAATGTTTATGTTTAAAGAAAACTATGCTGATGAACACATAACTATTCTTGAAATGAATAATACTACTACCTAAGTTTCTCCAGAAAAATGAATTAACAGGATAGCTAGGTGTATAGACAGATGGATAGTTAGACAGGCAGATAGAAAGATAGATAGATGGATGGATAGATAGATAGATAGATGATAGATAGATAGATAGATAGACAGATAATTAGGGGACTGAGTTCATTCAATTGTGGAGTCCAGAAGCCCAGCAATAGACTGTCTACAAGGAATGCCAGGGAGGCCGGCTTCCTGGCTCAGTGAAAGTCTGAAGGCTTAAGAACCTAATTTTTGAAGACTGTATATTGTAGTATACTTAATGTACCGGTCAGTCTTTCCAAACTTTTATTAGACTGGATCCTCAGAGAAAGGATTATTGGGTCAAAGAATAAGTCATGTTTTTATAGTCAAGAAAAACGTGCTCTTTCATGGAGTCCTTTAAAACTGGCACGTGGCAGGTGCTTGGTAAATGTTTGCTAAGTGGGGATGCATATTTTAAAGCTCTGGTTCAAAGTGCCAAATTAATATCCAAACGAGTTTTGTGCATTTACACTCCCACCCATCAGAGAATGAGTTTCCGGCTGTATTTATCAGGGTCCTGTCCCATAATTACTTTTTATCTTTGATTATTCATAGGTAGAAAATAATAGCCTTGGTTTAATTTTTATTTTCATAAATTATAGTTCATTTTTCACTAGACTGCACCTGGCCACATAGTTCTCTTACAAATTATCTGTTCCTAATTTTGCTCATTTGATAGGGGAGATCTATTTTTAAAATGTGAAATGTAGATAGCTGTACATATATTTAATGTGTTTTTTGATGTATACTATTTCTTGCAATATTTTCCCAGGTTGTCATTTGCCTTTAATGTCTTTTAATTTTAGTTCTGAAAGAAACAGAAATCAAATGTTTAATTTTAGTCAATCTAGCAGATTTTCCCTTTTGATCCTTTGCTTTGCTTTTGGATTGAAAATGAAATGCTTCCAAAATTAATATTTTCCCCTAAAATAATCTATTTTTATTTTGTAGGGACTCCTTTATCTAGCTAGTGCTAATTTGTAGCCGTGATGGTATGCCGTGATGAACTAACTTGTTTTTATTTCCAAACAGCCAAATCTGAATACCATTTCTGAGTTATCTATTTTTTTCCCTGTTGTTTGGATGATACTTTTTTTTATTGTGCCCCAAATTCTTACCAATTCTAGAATGTGTTTCAGGCCATGTGACACAGCTTTTTTTTTTTATTTAAAAGAGAATAAAACAAAAGGGGGCAGTACAGAGCAGATCAGAACAGGACAACATAGGCAACACAGTACTTTACATTAAGTCAACTGGACATCAACAGTATCTAACACCATATCTCTTACTCTGCTATAGTTGAGCATAGTTTCAATTACAATAATATAAAACATAACACAATAGTATAAAGCCA